>CAIGQQ010004432.1:3215813-3344600 GCA_903798035.1 Danio albolineatus | reverse complement strand
GGCATCTGTGACACTTTTTGCCTCCATCCTCCCGGTCAATCGTAACAATAGTGATGTCTATATTGAGAACTCTGGGTGCGGGTTTGGGGATGTTTGTTTGAAGAAGCAGATTCGGATGACATTTGAGCTGGCTTTTGGGAATTGGTGTAAATTCACACCACTTGCGTCAATACATTTGGACCACTTAATTAAATGATTGCTATCAGGATGTGATGAGACTTTCAACCAGCGTTACACAATTTTGTCTGAAGACAATACCCTATTGCACTTTAGGAATTGTAATATTTGTTTCAATAATGAGAAAAATATGTAGCAATGCTGCTGTCATGTCAGGTGACTATTTAGAAATCAGCATGAGATCACATGGGCTGTTCTGTTTTTGTCAGTGGGTTCCTCAACGACATCAGTGGCCCCTGTCATGACCTCAGGATCCAGCGGTCCAGCAACCTTGTCACTGAAACCTCTAGGAGCTGTTTCTGCTATAACCACAGGTACTCACACTTATTTCACACACTAATTTGTTTTTTCCAATAGGTTTACATACAATTCTAATATCAGAAATACTTGCTGATACTGCAAAAACTCTGGCACTGCTATCGGTGAGTATTTAAAACCATCCCATACCATCTTAACTGAGACACATGCCTGCCTTTGCTTAACACTGCAAACCTGGAGTCAGTTCTTCTTTACTGCTCAGAATGCAAACAAAGGAAGAAGAGTGAAGGAGAAGAGAACAACAGACTTTAAAACAAGCTGTGTCCCAAATGACACGCTATACACTATGTACTTACGCACTTACACGCTCTGCAGCATAGTATATGTATGTAGTGCTGTCCCAAATGGAACACTAATGGCTTTTTTACTAAGCGGAAGTTCGAGCCATTTCCCTGATGACGTTTGACGGTTGCCAAATCAGTGAAATAAATCACCAAAATACCTATCAATACCTGGCATAAGTATAACCACATTCATCATCGGGAGGCGTTATAATCACTCTTGTAGGAGAATTTTGCTTTCACAGTCCACAATAAATAAAGCTATGCAACATGTGCGCACGATAGCTCCGCCCCTTCCGCTACGTGAGCAAAGCTGCAGTCGTTGAGTGTGTGAAGTGTCCATAATTACACACTTCATATTCATTATTGAAGTGCGGATTCTCACATCCTGTCAGAAACAGACAAATGTGAGAGGGAAGCGTGAAAAAACAAAGGAGCAAATGATTCTTTCAGCAGCCTAAAACATGATCAAACTGTCAAGTTTAATTAATACCATTGACTTTTGGATTGTTATGAACTCACTCAGAATGACGCAATTACTGTTTTACAAGATGTTTACGTTATGTGCTGGTGAAGAATAAAGATGAGAGGTTTGTACTGACTATATGTTTCATATCGTTTATGAACCCAATTAAGGCCTTAACGTATATTTTGGGTATTTTTTGTAATTGGTGACATTTTCAGAGACTGTAAGGCTCTGTATGTGTTCATTCATATATATATATATATCATTGATCTGCAGCTATAAACAAATCCTGTTCATAGAAAGGTTAGTTATTAACATTTATACATAAATATGGATGTATTTGTTTAGTAAGAAGTGCTTCTCATATGTTGTTAACTTCAAATGAGAATGATGTCGACTGCAGCTTTCTGTCGTACACCACACCTGCCAAAAGGGTACCATTGGTACCATTTAGCATTGGAGACACAAGATGGGTGTATTGTAGAAGAAAGGTGACCCGTACTGTACTATACCACTCAGTGGAAACGAGGCATTAAGAATCTGGTCTTTTCGAAATACCTGCTTCCTTCCATACAGCAATGCAAATGTTAATGGTGGCAGTGATTTTTACTGAATCCCTTTGAGCTCGAGTCCTCGTTATTTGAAGTGTATACAATGTGGATTTGCTTTCGCATCACAGAAAACAGCGTCCTCTTGACATGTCAACAACACAAAGCACACTCTTCCAGGCCCTCTTCTACAAACACAATGTTCAAGGACAAGTCAAAGAGGTTGTTGTTCATGTACAGCCACTGAACGACAGTATAAGCTGGCATTGTGCAGATGTTTTACAATCTTGCATATGTTTGCATAGGAAGAGAGAGTGGAATTATTGACAACTTTGTTTTCAATCAGTACAGAAACCATTCTTTTGGCAGACTTAACTTCATCTTAACATACTTTTTATATTCACACAAACACAAGGAAGTCATTTGAAAGCCAATTTTTTAAGGAAATAAACAATTTATTCTGTTAGTTATTGGTGTTGTGTGTCTTTTTAGCTGCTGCAAGCACAGGAGCTACTACTGGCTTTTCATTAGGGCTGAAGACTGCAGCTTCTACTGCACCGGCGGCCACCACCGCCACCTCAACTGCTGTTGTCACAGCCAGGTACAAAGCTTTTCTTTTGTGATATATTGATTTGTGCTTGTAGTTTTCGTTATCTAAAGTTTAAGTAAAAAATGTTTTTGTCAGCACTGCTCCAGTGATGTCATATGCTCAGCTTGAGGCTTTGATCAATAAGTGGAGCTCAGAATTGGAAGACCAAGAACGACACTTTCTACAGCAAGCTACACAGGTCAATGCCTGGGACCGTATGTTGGTGGAGAACGGAGAAAAGGTAAAGAAATGCACTAATGAAAGGCACACTGTTTTCATCTGGGCATAAGTAAAACAAGATCCATGGATAATCTGACCAATGGGGCATTAATACCAGACACGACTTTCATGCTGTTTGCACGTAATTAGACATGTGAACATTGAATTTACTCACTTCATTTGCACGTCAAATTCACTTCATTCAAATGTAAAATTCACTTCATAATAGATGCGGATTCACCTCATGTCTGTCTGCCTGATCACTTTGCAAATAGCAACACAGGAAGTCTATTCACACGAGGCGTCAATGCTTGACGGAGGAAGGTTGTGTCTGAAGTTGGTCCTAACGTGATCATCATTGCAGCGTCAGCCAATAAAATTAGAACGCAATTGGCTACTGTTTGAGTTTGGGTCGTTGCACAATAATATTTTATTGGCTGACTCTTCCATTGGCGCTTGAAGTTGAGAAATTCCCACAACACTTGACGTCACCCATTCAAAGTGAATGGGAAGTGGTGATGCTGACACCCTGTGTGAATTGGGCATAATCGCATATTTGCATTGACTTAACATATAAATCACTTTCGATTGATGGTTCATCCGTGTCTGGTGTGAACGTACCATTACAACGTACTATTAAACATAGCGTGTTTTGAACCTACTACTATATTTTTTTGTATTGCAGCATTTTAAAAGTTACTCTTATCTATGAATTATTATTTGTGGAAGCTTTTGATGCCAAAGGTACTACAACTCTGTTGATTAAGGTTAAATTTAATGCATGCAGCTCTCATGTGACACTTTTCTTTGCAATTAACTGATTTAACTGGTTTAGATATATTAATAGTTAGCTTATCAAGAAGTAAACCATGGTTTCCAGTAAACCAGGTTTCCATTGACAAACCAATTTTCTTTTTTCCTCCCCCCTACAGATAACTGCTTTACATAAAGATATGGAGAAAGTGAAACTGGATCAGCGAAGGTAATGTTTTATTTAACCTAAAGGGATACTTGACCAAATTTTTTAATTATGTAATTTACTCACAATTTACTTTTTAAACCTTTGAGTTTCTTTCTTCTGTTGAACAAAAGGGAAATTTGGAAAAAAGATTGAAACCTGTAAGCATTGACTTTATTAGTATTTCTTTTCCTGCTATGGAAGTCAGTGGTTACATGTTTTTAGCTTTATTTAAAATATCATCTTTAGTGTTCAACAGAAGAAAGAAACCCATAAAGGTTTGCAGCCACTTGTATGTGAGTAAATGGGAAGTTTTCATTTTTGGGTGAACCATCCTAAGAAAAACTAGTTGCTTGTTATAGCTGTCAAATAAGCTGTTATATATTCCTATAGTATAGTCTTAGTAATTGACCAGTCACAATCAAGTATTCCAGAGAGCTGTATAATAAGCTTTGTTAATCTTGTGGCATGAAATGATCAGTCTAAGATATCAGCAGACATCATGGATTAGTATCGGATGCTGTAACCTAACTGTTAAAAACAATTGTGTTTTTACCACAGGCTGGATCAAGAACTGGACTTTATCCTTTCCCAGCAGAAAGAGCTGGAGGATCTTCTTAGTCCGTTAGAGGAGTCTGTGAAGGAGCAAAGTGGAACCATATACATGCAGAACGCAGATGAAGAACGAGAAAGAACGTAAGAACACAAACTGGCAGGAATCTGGCTACATTTACACTAATGCATTTTCATTTTAACAATGTTTTAAAATGGAAACAATCTGTCATTTTCACTAGATTTCAGAAAAGATTTTTATCCACACTACACAATTGAAAACGCATATCAGAAGCCAAAAGTAGATATAAAATTGTTGTACAAAATTCTAGCATATATACAATTATAATCATTATAAATTGTAAATCATTTTAGTGCTAAAGTGCATTAACAGAAATGTTGGGTTTAACTGGCAGTAATTCTTAAAGTTGTATTTAGAACAAAACCTCTGAATAATATGAAAAGATAGTAACCATAATAATAGTACGAAATAGTATTTACAGTTATTAGATCAAATCTAAATGATAGTATTCATTACAAACAAGGTGCATACTATAACATTCTGTTGAGCAAAATTGCACATTTAAGATGGCAGTTATTAATTGATTTTTAAAGCAGCATTCAGGAGAGAACACGGTAATATTCTAAAAAAATAAATAAATAAAAATTGTTACATAAAATAATTAAAACAAACTTATTTAAAATGATAATCACTAGTCTAGTTGTAGTAGGCACAAACATCTGGCTGAATGTTTGGTGACAGACAGGCTGGTCTGAGTATTTCAGAAACTGCTGATCTACTGGGATTTTCACACACAACCATCTCTAGGGTTTACGGAGAATGGTCTGAAAAAGAGAAAATGTCCAGTGAGCAGCAGTTCTGTGGGCGCAAATGCCTTGTTGATGTCAGGAGAATGACCAGACTGGTTCAAGCTGATATAAGGCAACAGTAACTCAAATAACCACTAGTTACAACCAAGGTATGCAGAAGAGCATCTCTGAATGCACATTATGTCGAACCTTGAGGCGATTGGCTACAGCCGCAGAAGACCACACCGGGTGCCACTCCTGTCTGCTAAGAACAGAAAACTGAGGCTACAATTCGCACAGGCTCATCAAAATGATACAATAGAAGATTGAAAAACCGTTGCCTGGTCTGATAAGTCTCGATTCTGCTGCAGCATTCGGATGGTAGGGTCAGAATGTGTCGTCAACAACACGACAGCATGGATCCTTCCTGCCTTGTATCAGCGGTTCAGGCTGGTGGTGATGTAATGGTATAGGGGATATTTTCTTGGCACCCTTTGGGCCCATTAGTACCAATTGAGCATCGTGTCAATGCCACAGCCTATTGTTGCTGACCATGTCCATCCCTTTATGACCACAGTGCAGCCATCTTCTGATGGCTACTTCCAGCAGGATAAAGTGCTATGTCATAAAGCGGGAATCATCTGAGACTGGTTTCTTGAACATGACATTGAGTTCACTGTACAAAAATGTCCCCCACAGTCACCAGAACTCAATCCAATAGAGCACCTTTGGAATGGAATGGAACGAGAGATTTGAATCATGGATGTGCAGCCGACAAATGTGTGATGTTATCATGTCAATATGGACCAAAATCTAAAATTTATGCCACAAAGGATTAAGGCAGTTCTGAAGACAAAAGGTGGTTCATCCGGTACTAGTAAGATGTACCTAATAAAGTAACCTGTGAGTGTATTAAAGCTAAACAAACCTCTCATTTGAAATTAATAAAATTGTTTTAGTTTTTAAAAGTTTAGTTAGCCAAATATTACATTATAATTATTTTAAAGGAAAGGGGGCTCTTGATTCTCTGATTTATTGTGCACATATGAGATGCTCAGGTGTGATCACAGATTCTGTCATTATAAAGCTGCAGTCACACTGGACTTTTCTTCCCATAGACTTCCATTCATACTCACACGAATGTGTCAGACCCGAAACGCAAGATCATGCGGCAAGTTTCGCAGATTGTTGCATTGAAAAGTCATCTTGTTTAATCCCACCCCTTTTCGCAGCGCCGTATGACAGAATTTCGCAAGCTCAAACTAGTGTGACTGCGGCATAATACTGAAGCAACTGAAAAGTCAATTTTATATTTATATTATTTCTGGTCATACAGATAAAACATTCAAACTGTATTGGGATTTACTTTTATATGTTTGTACTAACAATAAAAAACAAAAACATTATATTTTAAAATCATAAAGAAACTTTACATAATCTACTTTCTTGATTTCCTTGAACTTACAGCTTGTCACATGTATAAAATTAAACTTGGCTCGAGGGTCTTGAATTTAAATTTAATTGAAATCCAAAAGACCTAATCAGGGAGCGAATGTAACTACACATTTAGTCTGTCTACACTGAAACACAACCTTAGAATTTGCAGGATTTCTAATAATGCAGCATTTCTAAATGTCTCAGTTTCAGATCGTGGATGCCAGGCATAATTGTAACAAAAGTTGTGCGTTTTAAGACAGACAAAAAAAAAAAAAGCATTCATGTAAATGTAGTGTCAATCAGATCTTATAATCTAAAAATAATCTTTTATCCAGGTACAAGTTGGCTGAAAATGTGGATGCCCAACTCAAAAGAATGTCTCAAGATCTAAAAGAGATAATTGAACACCTCAACACGTCCAGTGGACCCGCTGACACCGCTGACCCGGTATGCACAATATAATCTATATTTGTGAAAAAGTGCTATTACCTGGGCTAAGAATGTCTTGTATGTTTGTTTTTTTTTCCAGCTTCAGCAAATCTGCAAAATTCTCAATGCACATATGGACTCCCTGCAATGGGTAGAACAAAATTCCGGTCAGTATCCACTTCAATTTGATACATATTTTGCTACACAGTGCTTTTTTGGAATGTTTCATTGAATCTTTTGCATTCAATGTGCTTTTTATGTGCAGTTTTACTCCAGAGGCGAGTGGAGGAGGTCTCAAAGTTGTGTGAGAGCCGCAGCAAGGAGCAAGAGAAGAGCTTTCGTTTAAACTTCCAGTGATCATGCATAACAATGTTTTTTTTTTCAGTCAGATGTAATGAAAGTCTTTGTTTTTGATATTTGCTTCAAAATAAAAAATTGCCTGGTTTCCTCTTAATTATTAGTCTGTGTGTTTGTATTGGTTGTCATTTCTCCAATATCTGAAGTGATTTTATAGATAGAAAATGATCAAATCTACAGAGCCAGGACTTTCTTTTCCTGCTTTACGGTTATGGGATGAAACGAGCCAATCAGCTGGATGGAGCTCCACCATAGCAACATGGATCCTGGCATTGTTTAATATCAAGCAATCCTGGGACTACGTCGAGGAAATAAAAAATAAACGCACATAAACAGTTGCAAGCATTACGTTTTAGAAGAAGTCGCAGGTATATGAAGGCGACGAGATGACCACCGACATATGCAGGTACGTGCACTACTGAGGATGCGACTGCTTGCACGAGGACGCATGTACCGGAGAACACGGAACACGGAATCCTTTCCTGCACATGTATGTTGTCTATATGTAGCACCGGCTGCGAGTATGTCGAAAGTGCAGCACCTACACCGTTATGAATGGGTAATAAGTACTGAGATGCTTGGGGGCGTAATATTATAATAAAGAAAATTAATGACGTTAATTATCCCCATTATTTATATAGCGCGCCGGTACATCAAGCATGTGTCCGGAATGCAATCGTAGCTCATACTCCACTTTCCCTTTTTACGGTCCTATATTTAGCATTAAATGCATGAATTCTTCCATACGCAATCTTTCAGGTTATTTCCAAAATGTGTTTAGTGACCACGCGAAGAGGGCGCGCACTGTCATAATGAAAGTGAGGTGAACTGCTCTGGTGCATGCATGTGTGTGTGTGTATATTCTCGTTCAATGCATTCAGAGAGCGCGCGCGCAGATGAGATGAGTCTCGCGTGCGCCATTTTAGCGCGTCTCCAGCCATCCGGCAAGATGGCGCTCTCGCTTTGTCTGCCCCGATCGGCATAAAACAGAATTCACAAAATTCACATACATGAATTTGACCGGATCGCACGGAAAAACACCTTTCCTCTCTGTGCCAAATTGGAGACACCATAAAGATCCGCGCGTGACCTGAGCATAGAGATCTTAAGGTAAGTGCAGGGATGTAGCCGGGTAATATGTGCATGCGTTTGTGCACATTGTAAATGCATGCTTCAGTGCTGGAAACAGTTAAGTGGCGCCATAAGGCTGTTTTAAGGGGATTGATATCCTAATGACCCGTATTCCGTTTGTTTTACAGTAAGTTTCATTTTTCGCCCTATTGTGCATCTCCAGCAGCTAACGTTATATGGGTGCACTGGGCATATGCTAGAACTAGGCCTTTCTCCACCAAATTCTCAGCACTTCACCAAAACACTCGGAATTAGGAAGATTTAAGAGAATTGTATGATCTTTTCGTGTCTCTGTTGTGTTTACTCATGATATCGACTCATGTATCGAAGGTGAATCTGTGGATAACAGTCTGTCACACCAGAAGCCAAAACATTATGATCAGCATCGTTAGTCTGTTGTGACACGCTTTGATTTTTCACCCCTATTGTCTCACTAGATGAAATTAGTTTTTTGGAATGTTGCTCACTTTTAACGGCAGGTACGAGCTCGGTTTGTTTATGTTAGCCCTTATCAGTGCGTGTCTTCCGTCCTGTTACCGGCTGTTGTTACGCGCTAATAGGAGACGGGCTCCGTGATGACGCCATCTGTCAATCAAAAATACCGCGGCGCCCGAAATCACCTCAGTCACTCCCCTCGCACCTAACTGCTTTCTTTTTGTGTGATTATTGATGTTGTGTTGTCATTTGGTTGACGTGTGTTCATTTATGTCTAAATTAGATTTTTGTGACGGTGTCATTATAACGAATTGACTTGTCCCAAATGCTAACAAACCTCTACATGCTGTGATATAGGTCGCATCGCTTCCGGTTTAGTTTTTTTGTATGGGCTTTGTTCCGAGGTTTTTTTTTCCTCGAGGTCCTTTCAAATGAACTCTCGAACTCGAGCGTAATCGATCATCACATGTTCATATTCAGAGACGTCTACAAAGAATATGTAAGAAAATAATAGTAATAATAATGACAAAATAAATAAATTTTAAGAAGTCCTTTTAACGTTTTACCTACACACAAATTCCATTAATTTCATTTGAACACATTTCAGTTTACAGTAGATAAACAGTTTACAATTAACAGCAGTTTTTATGTTAATTGTTTGTGAATGTGAAATGTTAACATGTTGTATACATCTTTATACATTTCTTGTTTCAGGTCAAGTAAGCTGAATACGTTGGTGACTAAACTTCATGAGTTCTTGGGTCATTCTCCAGACATCGAAAGCATTGATTCTCAAGACATTTCCAGTGGTGAGAGTGACTTTTGTCAGCACAACTGATAAAGACAGGAGACATTGCCTAGATTTTTTGTTATGATGAAATTTTTTGTGTAAACTGATGTCTTTGAAAGGCATAAACCTTTTTGTCCCCCTCAAATTAGGGCTGCACAATATATATAGTTTCAGCATCGATATCGCAATGTGATAATTTGCAATAGTCTTATTGCGAGTATTCGCAATGTTGAGTCTGGATTGTAGTTTTGCATTATATCATTTTGCAAGTGTTTTTTGAGACCGGTGACGGTTTTAAATTTGAAATTATACCATTTTTAATTTAATAATTATTAATTTGAATTGTTTATACAACAAGATTGTCGTATTATTTTACATTTGATTATTCAGTTACTGTATACCAGAATACAGTTAGACTCCATGGAAAAACAATAAAATGCTGTTTATTTAATTAGTATCCTTTTTTTATCGAATGCATCTATGCTTGTAGATTGCTTATTACATTTTATGCACTCCTATACAGAATTGTCTCAATCAATTTAAATTAAAAATTCTTTCCAAATAGTTATTCAACTCATTCAGTGCAATTGTATTCGTATCGCAATATATATTGCAGAATAAAAAAATATCGCAGATAATGTCAGGATGATTTAGAATGACAGTTTTATTGATGACACAATATTGATATTTTTTTGCTAAATTAATATAGATACTTAAAAAAAAATTGATTTAACAAATGATTCATTATTGGTTTAAGACAATTGTTTTAATGACAACATTTTAATGACTTTTTTTTTTTAAACATAATAATACCATAATATGTTTGCAGATATTTAAGAAACATGCTAAGTTACCCTATATGGATATCTGAAAAACAACTTTATTGTTATTCTCCTTTAAAAATATGCGTTCCATGTTGGGATGTTTGTCTTTTGTTTTTGATCTGAGTAACCCCACCCACTGCCAGTTTAAACAATTGGATTTTGGTACCCCGTGTTGACTAGGTGGAAAATGCAGCATATTTCATTTCAGCGATGGAAGCTGCCAAACAAAAGTGGTTAGAGTCAGCTATCAAACATTCTAAACATGTTAAAATGCTTTAGCATCTTCCTAAAAACTGTAAGATCAACAGTCTATTATACAGTCAACTTGATTGTTTATAACTGCACTGTATCAATCCTCCAAAATGACACAGATACAGAGTTAGACAAATCCACATGAGGTGGTTTATAGTTTGCAGTCTTTACAAATATGGTAAATATGTACATTACATTATTAGCATATAGTGTAATGCTTGATACTTTATCAGTCATCCTAAGTTGCGCTGGTTTCCTTTTGCTGTCATCTATCTGGCAACCTGCATGTGCATCAAGTCAGAGGAATAGATAATAAATAAAATAGATCATATGTCTATTCTAAGAAAAATCTCAAAGAAGCATAAAACACTTTTCATGTGATCTCAGACATGCCAACTAGTTACTGACTTTTTGCAGACTCTTAGATGAACAGCTTGATATCACATTATTTTGGAGTGAGGTTCATGTAAGGTAAAAATTAGCTTGGCAGTCTTGAATCATGTATCTCAGTAAGACTGAGTTGCACTACACCTTTTCACCACAGGTTTTCTTTGTGAAATTGTGGGGTGCTGTTTAGCTCAGAAGTCTCAGGCAAAAGTCTTATCATTTTACCTCCATAACGCACGTTTATTTCCTCATTTAAAGTACAAAACATGTTTACAGATTGATATTTTTCTCATTCCTAAACTCTGTGGTCAGTTGTTCTTTAAAATATAAACAGATTTTTCAGTATAATGTTACTGTATACATGTTAATTTATGTTTTGAGTTTTTACAGCAAATGTCACATCCGTAATGCTGGAATTGATCTCATATATATATATTAAGGGCTCTAATTTTGACTGTTTAGCAAATTTGTAGCTGCAAACAATAGTTATACTTGACTTTTTTTTTGTACTCTTTAATTTCAGGTAAAATGGCAGCCAATGACGTAAAAATTGCCGATGAGAAGATGAACGAGGTATGTGTTAATTATTATTATTTTTTTTGCTTTTTAATCTCTACTTTTTACTATAACTCTGTCTGGTCAAGTTGCGTCGTGACAAGTATCCAGCATTATGCAATTTTCAATGCTCCCCAAGTCCTGTGAAAATGGCTTGGAAAAGCTTTTGCCTGACTAAGGGGTCATTTACATGACAAGGCTTTCATCCAATAACATTTAAAGCATTGAAAACGAATAATCAAGTAAATTGGTATGAAAACACAGTCATTATTGCTTCTGTGTCGTCACTCATAACAGGAATCTTTAAAAACGATAAGGCCATCCCACTGCTTGGTATGTGTAAGGTATGTAGATATGTCCATTTTAAATGGATGTGCGAACAAACACAAGGCAATTCCTGAGTGGAGTAGCAAGTGGAAGGCAAACTTTAATAAGTCTGGGTTTGCCCACTGTCTTGAGATTAATTTTTTTTTTTTGACTGACTGAGATTGACACTTGATGGTCAAAAAAATGAGCAAATAAATGTGTAAAAAAAAAATGAAAAGAAAAATTCTACTTTTTCCTACTTTTTGTGTTCAACGATTGCATTAGTGTCATATTGCAGAAGTGTCTTATTTGGTAATTTGCATTAGAAGTTATATTGCTTATAACACTGGCATTTGATAAGTTTAATACATCAAGTTTATACACAACTTGGTGTATATAAAAGTATAAACAAGTAACATAAGTAAAAGTAATTATAAGTGTATACAATACATAAAAATCCCAAGGTGCCAGGATTTGCGTGCTATTTAGATAGCTGAAGCTAATGCCAAGTTCAGACTGCATGATTTTCAAAGTAGTCGTGTCACAGATCTTTTCACTCTGCATGACTATATGGGCTAGCGTTCCATCGATGCTGTGTTTACACTGCAAGATGGATCGGCGACAGGGGATTTCACACTGCAATTTCTCTCCAACTTTTTTCTTTCTCGACCCAGTTGTGATACTGCTCGGATGAAACAGTCATACAGACACGGGTGCTCCTGCCAAATCTCCACCAATTTTTCTTCCATTTCTTGGTCCCAAATGCACCGAAAAGATTGATTGGCTGTAGGTGATCGCTGATGTTCTTTTCAGTCAAAACTCATTTCACACAGCATGATTTGAATCGCCGACAGCTCCAGATATTCAGCACGCCAAATATCTCACGGGCTTCGGCGACTCATCTGCAATTCTCTCAGATCGCGTCTTTGATAGTTCATACTGTGTGATTGTCACTCGTGTGCACGAGCACCGATTTGCCTGTGATTTCAAGCATTTGTTGACGATTTCTCAAAACCTGTCGGCGAGTCAAAATCGGGGCCAAAATCATGCAGTCTGAACTCGGCATAAAGCATTCATTACTTTCTCTCAGTTGAGTTCATTTTAGCACCTCTTTGTTAAATGTTAACTGTTAAGCTCCCTTTAGCACCCTTGATAAGATCAGTGATTAGAGAAGTTTCTCTTTCCATGTCATAAACTCGAGGGCCGAGGCCTCTAGGGGGGAGTACACCCAAATATGAAAATTACCTACAGGTCATCCAAGTTGTAGGTGGCTTTTTTTCTTCAGTAGAACATTAAAGAAGATAAGAATTAGAAGGTGATTTTTAAGACCCAGCGACCTTCTTGCTGTGAGGTGACAGTGCTAGCCACTGCACCACCGTGTCACCAAAAACTGAACATTGTCATTATTATTAGCTTTAGTCCATAGTCTAGTCAAAAAGAAAGAAAACAAAATAAAAAAGCAAAATGTTTATCTACTATGTGTGTTCAAACAGAGTGCGCGAATGGTCACGTGATATACGTTTCTGGTGGAGTAGTGAAGACGGAGATCTTTTGAGACGCTGGGTTAAAACGCGAGTGTGGACGCGGATAATTTTCTTGCTAAACGCCGTTTTAAAACTAAAACGCACTAGTGTAAACGGGGCCTCAGTTGAGTTCCTTTTTAGCACTTCTTTGTTAAGTGTTAACTGTCAAGCCTCCTTTAGCACCCTTAACAAAAAGTCCTGGAGGTGCCACTGTTGGTTGCCTGAATGGCTAAGGCCCCGTTTAGACTAGTGCGTTTTCGTTTTAAAACGCATAAGTTTTGCTACGGTTACACCATCCGTCCACACTACGCCAGAGGTTTTAAGCCGCGAAAATGGAGTGTTTTGGAAACGCTGGAGAGGCCGTTTTCATTCTAAAACACTGCGGCTCCGTCTCAGTGTGGATGGAGGAAAACGGAGACCTTTGAAAATGGAGGCATGGCTGCTGAGATCCGCTACGTGATTGGGGCTTTTTGGTCCTTGCGTAACCTTACCTTTTTCGTCAAGCACACATGGCTACAACGCCACCGGCAGACGGCAGACCATCCTTCACTGTAAACATTGTATTTTCATAAATGTCATAAACTCAAGGGCCAAGTTTTCTGAAATGTGAATAATTAAAGGAGTAGTACATCCAAACATGAAAATTAGCTACAGGTCATCCAAGATGTAGGTGCATTCTTTCTATGGTAGAACACTAAACAAGGTGATAAGATGGTTATTCTTAAGAACCAGCGACCTTCTTGCTGTGAGGCAACAGTGCTAACCACTGAGCCACTGTCACCAGAAACTGAACATTGTTTATATTATTAGCTTTAGTCCATAGTCTGGTCAAAAAGAAAGAAAACAAAATAAAACAAAAATCAATCCAGCTCTTTTTGGCTGGATTCCGTTTGTCCATGTCATAAACTGGAGAGCCAAGGCTTCTGAAACGTGAATAATTAAAGGGGTACTTCACCCAAATCTGAAAACTTCCTGTTAAATTATTTACCTACAGGTCATCCAAGATGTAGGTGACTTTCTTCAGTAGAACATTCAAGAAGATTATAAGAAGGTGATTCTTACAATGATAGTCAATGGTTGCTGTATTTTGAGATTAAAAGTAAATGCATACAAAAAAAGTCTAAATCAATAGCCATGGTCCTGACAGAATGAGGTTTTGTGAAGCAAAACAATATCTTTGTGTAAGACACTGAACTTTATTTGTATTATTAGCTTAACAGATAACTCCTTAGCCTGGTCAAAAAAAGTTCTCGGCACATGCGCAAATGTAGTCCGAACATAGTCCTGTCGCTTTGATGACAAATGCATCAATGTAATAATTTTCAGTGGCCACATTTATCAACATGCAATCGTCCATATGATGGGATTGTCCGCTTAGGGACTGTTCACGAATCACACATGAACCTTGTCGTAAGTTTGATTTGTGCACTCAGTTATGCACTACTTTCTATGTTGGATTGATAAACGAGGCCCAATGTGTTTATCTGCTTTTGTAAAACAGTTGGATGTAGTGAAGTATTCATTTAACGTCACTAAATGTATTATTATTTTTTTTTTAGCCTGGTTGCTCCTCAGAAATGACCAAACCTTCATCTTCACGCTCAAAGAGGTGAGTTTCGTTTTTTTTCTTTTTTTTTCTCAAATGAAGTAGCTGGACTAAAGGGATTACCTTGTGTGTGTGCGTGTGCAGGGTTCAACGCTAAGGATTTTTTCTACTGGCCCGATCGGGCTAGTGGTTCAGATTTTTACTTGCCCTGCCAAAATTTTCACTGGCCCCACCAAAAAAAAGTAGTTAATAGCTGTTTCTTAGCCAGATATTTTAATGAATGTGTCAAAAACCAGACATAATTGTATACATACACTTTTTATTAATTCATTTATTCTATTGAATTAATCAATCTATTTAAAAATGTTGGCTAGAATTATGCATTGTAGACTAAAATTATAGAGAGAAATAACGGATGAAGCGGTGTTGTGCTAAGAAACGCACCCTGCTGTTAACTGCACCCCCTCTGAAACGTGCATATTAACTTAAGTTGATTTAAATTAATATTAGAGTTATGACAACAAAAGACAGTGACTGAGGTAAGTTTCATGAATGGAGCCCTTACCTTACAGAAGATATATATTTAAATAAATAAACAGATTTAATTTAAACACAACACTGATTAGATTAATTAAAGTGAATGGTTTAGTGTGTGGTTTAGTTGAAAACTACAACAATTTGATGTTTTTCGTTTGTTTAAAACCAGTCAAAATGCTTAGATTTAGAAACGGCTCATTACATCAGTCTATACCGCAGTCAATATTTATACTGTTCATTTATTTTTAAACTTAGTTTTACAATGCATTTCACTTCTTGTTCTTGCTTGATCCATCAAAACAATCATATTAGCCTACATTTTAATCAATTATGGCCTTTGATATGTATACATTTTCTTAAAATGTAGACTGAGAATTTCTCGGCACAACACAGGGACTACAGTCAGATCATGAAGCAGATCAATGTGGATTTTTCTTTCGAGGTGTCAGTGCAGAAATGAACAACATCATGCCTAATACGAAATATTATAAGATTAAAATCTGAAATAACGATCAGATGGTAATTTGGCTCAATTTTCCTAACAGGTAAACAGCTCTCGGTAATATTTCAGCATGCTTTCACTTTCATATTCAACATGAAATGCACATTTACTAGTAAGAACGATGACATCCCGCCCTGCTCATAATTCCCTCTTCATATGGCCATTACACAACTGTAATACACCGCGATTTAGCCTGCTTCGTCAGTTCGTCAGATTGTTTTGTTTTCTCACTAAAATCAATCCACTCTAGGTCGTTTCAATCGAGCCGAGATCACCTCATCCAGGCTGTTTCAATCTATCCTCTATTACAAATAGAATGGACGGTTATAGTCGCGTAACTTTGTTTATTAACACAACACATTTGATCAGTACTCTCCGGCTGCACACACTGGAGAATATCAACATCTCGTGTTACACACAATACAGTCCGTACTGCAACAACCATCCTAACACAGGCGATCTCGGACCGATTGATTTGCCGCGAATCCGAGCGCGGGTGCGGGATTCACAAATGCTAGACGAACTGCGCTTACTGGGCAAACGAGAAAGGTTCCCAAACAAACGTCTGGGTGTTAAAGCACCCGGTATTTGCACGCAAAGTTTCACTTTAGTGGCCCGATCGGGCCAGTAAGCATCCTGTATACTGTCCCGGGTGTCTCGCACGCTGGCCCCGGGCCATCGGGCAGTCCTTATTGTCGAGCCCTGGTGTGTGTCCGTATATCTCAGTGCTTCTAACAGGTTTGATATATACTTGCAGTGGAAGCTGGATTGAAATGCATCCTTTACCCACGGCACATAAATCGTTAACTACACGTGACACAAAAAATTATGTGATTTTCAGATTGCTTTATTGGCATGACATTTACTACAGTATTGCCAAAGCATTTTATATATGTATAAAATATGTAATATATCAACATCAAAAGAATAACATATACAGCAAATGAGAAACAACTTAGAGGAAAAATAAATATAAACCAAAAGACAGTATCTCTAAAGACAGTATTATTTATTTATTATTAAATAATTAGAATAACAAGTATAGATTATTTAAATAAGGCATATGAGCTGATTTACCTTACACATATTGTACATATTGTATTGTACATATATTTTGCAGCCAGCCATGTCATTTCGTCCTCTCCGAGACCGAGTATACAGTAATTAAAAAAAAAAAAAAATTGATATATATTTTTTAAATCGTTTAGATCAAGGGTGTCCAAACTCGGTCCTGGAGAGCTGGTGTACTGCAAAGTTTAGCTCCAACCCCAATCAGACACACCTGGGCTAACTAATCAAGCTCTTACTAGGCTTTCTAGAAACATCCTTGCAGGTGTGTTGAGACAAGTTGGAGCTAAAATCTGCAGGACACCGGCCCTCCAGGGCCAAGTTTGGACATGCCTGGTTTAGATTAAAGAATCTATTATTTACTTTTCTCTCGGTTTCACGGCTGTGTGAGAAAGCGAAAGCAAAACACGACTTCTGGACACTGGGAGATTTTAGAAACACCGGCCGGACGTATTTTTAGGCCTCAAAAAGGCGCATCTCTGTCGTTCTGTTTGAGAAGGTGTTGTTGACAGTTCTCGCATGCACTCACAATGAGCAGTACGAAATATGTAGGGCGAGAGAAGATTGTCCACTGATTAATCGAATGCGGATATTTGGTTATCTTTGGTGGATACAAAAAAAGTGTAAAAAGGATGATGATATTGCTAAAAACAACAACAACAAAAAACAGTCGTCAAATATACTTGGGCGGCCGTTAATATACCTGGGTGGCCCGCCCAAGTAAAGTCTATGTGTGGAAAGCACTGAATCTGTGTGCGTGTTTTGTGCTATATCAGTTCAGATGTGTATAATGACATGGACATGACACCGGTATTACAAGGAGACTTACGTTATGACATAATGAACACATTAATTACATTTGTATTTATATTTTAATGTAAATAAATGGGGACATCAGTAATGTTGTAATCAGGGCTTAACATTAACACTCGCCAACCCGCCAAATGCGGGTAGATTTCCGCTGTGGCGGGTTAGACCTACACCCCCACTAGCCACTTTGGCTGGCTGAAAATAATTTTTAAATTGTAGTTTTCATTAAAGCAGGGTTCGACAATAAGGATGGCCCAGTACGGGTGCAAATTCGATCTTAGAATCGAGAAGCAGCATGACTGACGAAAATAATTGTGTTTGCACGAGCAAAAGATAGCAGGTGAATACTGAATGAGAGGAACATCACTCACGCCAACAACACATGCGCGCTCCTGTTTCTTTGCTTGACGTAACCGTGCCTAGAAACGCAACTGGTGTGGTCTGTTCTCTTTCAAATAGGCTAGACAAAAAAGTTATACTCATGCACCCACAGTCTTGCTGCTCCAGATTTGTCTTTTTGTAAGCAGCAGCGGTTGCTTTCGCTTTAACCATTATTTGAACAGATTATTAATATGCCTATTGTTAACCGTGTGCATATGATCATCCTTTCATTATCACAAGGTATGTTTTCACCTGCTTTCTTTTATTTATTTATCATTTTTTTACAATTACATTGCTTTAATAGGACATTAACTTCCCATTTATGTGTAGTTAACGGGTGATCTCGGACCTTTAGCCGGGACAGATTACTCTGCATAGTTTTAAATACATGACAATAATAATTTTTTAAATGTTATTTTTTAAAATTATTATTTATTTAATTTTTGCTAAATAAAAAGTATAGTATACATCTATATTTTGCTTGTTTTGACACATTTAAAAATTGTGGCTAAGAAATAATGATTTATTTTAGTGTGGTTAGAGATAAATTTGGTAAATCCTTAATTTTGAGCTCTAAAAAGTCCTGTGAAAAACAAACTAATTGCAATGCGACATTATAAAACCGTGACCCATTTGCTCATGCTCATTGAGCAAGCTCATGCACGACACACAAAAAGTGAAATGAATGAGGCGGCATGTGGACAGAACACAAAATCAATGATGTCAAGCCCTGGTTATAATGTATTGCAGCCTTAATGTTGGATTATTAGGTATTTTTAGGGAATGGTTTGGTGGTATGGGTAGGTTGTGAGGGGTTGTGTAATTCTAAATGTAATTACAGATACAAATACCTGCAGGTATTTAATCAAGCAGAAGTACAGTGTAAAAACATATTTACACTAAGTAAATGGTAACTAGTTATTAATTTCAGTGTTATTCATTTACGATTATTTTCATGCTCGTTGAGTTGTACATTTTTATGGGAATTGTGCTGTTTGGGGAAATCTGTCATTTTAAGTTTTAAATCGTTTAGAGCAGATACATTTATTAGAATGATCTATTGACCCCATTTCTCCTTTTTTGAATGAAAGAAAACCTTCATTTGTGACCAAGCACACTGCCTTAGATGAATCTGAATGTGCGAATGAGAGTGGAGGTGAACCCTGCGCAGATGACAGCATGCAGAGCAGTTTGGATATTAGCAAGCTGCCACAAGGTTAGTGCTCTCTTCTGATGTGTCTTCTGAAGCCGTTTGATTAAGATGTGTACTGAATATCCTGGCTTCACATTTTGCAGGCACAGTAGTGGTGAAGCCAGAACCAGTTGCAAATGAAACTAAAGATGAATTCCGAGGTCCTGAGTTCCGTAACAAGGGAGGCAAAGCGAAAGAAGAGGGTTCACGGAAACGTCCTGGTAAGTGGATTTAAAGTGATTTAAATGTCTGTATAGGTAAAGATGCTTAATATAATGTTGCTCTTTTAAAGTCTGTGTAAAATATAAATGTATGCTAATTTTTCTAACAAATATTGTTGTTTTTTAGGTAAACGATTAATCCAACGGAAAAAAAAAAAAGTTTGTTTTGGTAATCTTTAGTCAAAGTTTTACCGTTGGCTTCCGTATCGATGTGATGGTCTTTTGTTGATGTCAGTTTGACGGCTTCAGTCACAATATTCTTCCCCTTAGCATTAGTTTGCTACTGATTATCAAAAACAAAACCCCCCACTCTACTCAATATTCACTTTCAGTTTGTAAGTACATCCACATGCCAAAATGAAGCAGGGTGTCTGGGTCTTAAAAAGTCTCAAATTTCAAAAAATTAAATTTCATACTTGTCAACATTGGGATGTGAAAATAAGGGACGGTAACCCATATATGCATATGAGGAGCGACTGCACCTGTAATGAAAAGAAAAGGGAATCCCACCATTTTAATATTTATTTCAAAGTGTTTCATGCCTAAATAAACCAAAAGCACAGAACGGACTTACATTTAAGAGCAAGGGGCGGCCCCTCGTATTTCGGCGGTATGGGTTGCGTATAGGGAAGATTGGCTCTTTAATGTTTATTGACACCCTGCAGAGAAAGACTGAAAATTTGGGAGAAATACGGGAAAATACCTTTACGGTATGATAGCAGGATAGAAATGTAAAATACGGGAGAATCGGGAGGGTTGACAGGTATGAAATTTAAGGCCCTAAAAAGACTTAAATTCGCCACTGTAACGCCATTGATAAAAGAGATCAAATTTACAATAGACGTTAGACATTTTTCCAACATTTTCTGCAAATTAAATTCCCTAATTCTTAGGGAAAGAAACTAAAAACAATTACACAGTTCCTCATGATAATAACAGAGCAATATATCTGTTTACATTATGTTCCATTCATACAAAACTTATTTACAGAAAGGGGAGTAGGCATAATATTTATAAATAGGCATGAAACTTTTATAACAGAAACTCATTCTGTTGAATAGAAGTTATAAACAGTTTGTACCAAAAGCCAGCAAATATATATTTTTGATTTATGTAATTGCTTCCACAATAAATATACTTTTAACAATGTTAAAATGCTAACTTGTCATTTAAAAAAAGAAGAAAATGTTAAAGTGTATACAGCTGGAGTTTTCTTCTTTTGACACATTAGAGTATGTCGCTAAGAAATAATTACATTTAAAAAAAATATATAAATTTAAATTAAAAAAAAAATACAAATTCATTGGCCCCACCCGACCATTAGAAATAATCATTAGTGTTTAGCCTGTATAAGTCTTAAATTTCATTCATAACAGTCTTAAAAGAGTCTTAAAGTCTTAAATTCGTCTTGCAGAAACCTGCAGATCTCAGCAACTTGTGGTTCACTTAAAAAAAAAAAATTATTCTTAACTTTCAAACCTATTGCATTTGTTTAAAAAGAATGGACAGTGTTTGACCAGAAGTTTTTGTCTATGTTTGATGATAAGGTCACATTTACCACCAAATTTGTTTAATTGCTTTCATAAATTTGCTTAATTAGATGGCTAGGTTATCTTAGGATCTATAGGATGTTAGGTTATCTTAATCACAATAAGGTCATATATTGTGATTATTGCAATATATTGGGCTACTGCTCAAGCATTTCATTACATAAAGTCATGACAACAAAAGTGTTTACGTTACTTTTATTACGTTACTACTATTATTATTTAAATTGTCCTAGAAAGTTTAACTTAATACTTTTTGTCAGTTTGACTGATGTGAGTTGAGATGACTTGAATAGTTCGTTTAACTAAAAACTTTTAGGCAAGATTGTTTTTAATGGTGTAGTTTCCCATCTTTCAGAGGATATAAACACTATTGCTTAGTTCTGCTTCTGGAGTACCCTCAAAATCTTATGCTTAATCTTATAAATGTGATTAAAATTGCCTGATCAGTTAAGTGCTCATGCACAAAATTAGTTTTTTCCTAGTACCATACAGTGTGCAGCATTGGGACCGAGAGAATATTAAAGAGCTGTGGTCTTGCAATATGATTGTTTTATTATCTTAATTATGTTTTAATGTCTTGTAGACGACCAGCTCCAGGAGATATTCAACTGTACAGCGTGCGGACAGCAAGTCAATCACTTTCAGAAGGATTCAATCTTTCAACATCCAGCACTACATGTTCTTATCTGCAAGGTAGGAACCAGAATAGCTTGTTACAGCCAGTTCGGTTCTCCTATCTTTGTGATTTAACATGCATACCTTTTTTTTCTTCCAGTCATGTTTTAAATATTACATGAGTGACGATATCAGCAAGGATGATGAAGGCATGGATGAACAGTGCAGGTTGGTCTTTTATATGAATATACTAGCAGTTAATATCTGTATCCCAATAACAGTATTAAAGGCATGGCTCTCCCATCATTTATTATTATTTTTAAAACATGATGAGTGTCTATCTTCCGTTAACCACAAAAGAATATGTTTTGAAGAATGTTTATTGCTTGTGCCCATCAACTTTCATGGTAGGAAAAAAATACCTACGGAAGTAAATGGCTGACAAAAGAAAGACATAATAGTGCGATCTGTCGGATGTAGCACTGTGCTCATTCAGTAAAGGCGCAGCCAAACAGATGTGTTTTTAGTCTTGATTTGAATGTACCTAATGTTAGAGCACATCTGATCATTTCTGGAAGCTGATTCCAACAGCGAGGGGCGTAGTAGCTGAGGGCAGATTCACCCTGCTTTGACTGAACTCTTAGAATTTCTAGTTTATTTGACCCTAAATATCTGAGTGATCTGTTAGGTTTGTATTCAGTCAGCATATCTGTAATGTATTGGGGTCCTAGGCCATTTAGTGATTTATAGACAAGTAATAATACTTTAAAATCCATTCTGAATGTAACTGGGAGCCAGTGTAAAGACCTGAGGACAGGCATGATGTGCTGTGATTTTCTGGTTCTGGTCAGAATCCTGCCCGCAGCGATCTGGATGAGCTGCAACTGTCTAACTGTCTTTTTAGAAAGGCCAGTGAGGAGCCCATTACAGTAATCCACCCTGCTGCTGATAAAAGCATGAACAAGTTTTTCCTAAGTCCTCACTGGAAACAAAGCGATCAATTGAAGAGTAAACGAGGGCTGAATTTTTGGTAAACTATCCCTTTAATACAAGGGTGTAGATTGCTCTTGACATTGATGGGAACATACATCCCTAGAGCATGTGCATTGAACAGCACATATTCTGTATTGCACTTTTAAAAACATGAATAAAGTACTTTAATTCTATAAAATATTATAAAATAAACACTTAATAAGGTGCCAGGGTGGCGTAGAGAGTAGCATGTTCGCCTCACAGCAAAAAGGTCACTGGTTAGAGCCCCGGCTCGCTCAGTTGGCATTACTGTGTGGAGTTTGCATGTTCTCCCTGTGGTCGCATGGGTTTCCTCTGGGTGCTCTGGTTTTCGCCCACAAGTCCAAAGACATGTGGTATAGGTGAATTGGGTAGGCTAAATTGTCCGTAGTGTATGAGTGTGAATGAGTGTGTATGGATGTTTCCCAGAGATGGGTTGCTGCTGGAAGGGCATCCGCTGCGTAAAACATATGCTGAATAAGTTGGTGGTTCATTCCGCTGTGGCGACCGCAGATTAATAAAGGGACTAAGCTGACAAGAAAATGAATGAATGAATGAAACAATTACTACAAATAACAATCACGTCCCATGCTGCAAAAGTCAGTTTACAAGATTTTAATGCAGTCAGGCTTTGAGATGTAGTAGAGAAATTTAGAGAGGTGTGTGACACAATTCAACTGATTAATCACGATTTTTGCTTTTCATAATCATGTAGGCCAAAATTGAAACTGAATTTTGATTAATTGCACAGCCTTGGTTAATTGTATTACGAGTCAGTATGAACTCGTAGTGAACTTGACTTTGTGCATGTGTGGGTTACCAAGGGTTGACGGAGCATTTTATTTTAAAGTCGATTAAATTATTGGTAGGGAAATTTTTTAGTAATTGGTAGATATTGGTGGGGATACTTCTGCTCTGTTCATGCCAATTTAATGCAATTGCTTTAATATAGCTGCAAAACAACAATCTAATGCAGTGGTTCACAAACTGTGGTACAAAGGCTTCCTTTTAGTGGTACACAGAGGAATCTCTGAATAATTAAAGTAAAAAAATGTACACACTTTTAACTCTTTGATGCATACGATGACACCGATGTGATCAGTAAATTGAATATTATATTGAAAATAAATATCCTTAATTAGAAGAATAAATCTGCCTCGTTTTTGAACTGTGCAGTGCTGTAGCTGCTTAATTAGGTCTACTATGCTGTTGTACTTCAAAAACAGTTATTGTGGTACTTGGAGAGACATTTTTTTTTTTCTGAGGTGATACTTGAAGCTTGAGAACCACTGTTGCAATGAATGTACTACTAAATTAGATCAGGACAAGTTTAGTTTTCAATCATTTATTTAAATAAGCACGAAGCAGTAAACAAATAAGTTAACCAATAATAAAAAAACAATAACAATGAAACAATAGTGTCAACAATCAGTTTTTATCAACAATTTTATCAACAATTTTTATCATTTTACTTATCTTTTTAATGCATTTATTTATTAATATCTCAAATTTTACTATTACCCTGAAAATCCTGGATAGTTTCAAAGTTTTTAGGCAATCCAGTTCGAAATTATTCATGGGATGGTTTTCTTTTCTTTTTCAGATGGTGTGCAGAAGGTGGTAATCTGATGTGCTGCGACTACTGTAGCAATGCCTTCTGCAAAAAATGCATCTTGCGGAACCTTGGACGAAAAGAGCTGTCTGAAATCATGAATGAACAAAGCAAATGGCACTGCTATATTTGCTGCCCAGAGCCACTGCAAGATTATGTTAAAACTTGTGAGAAAGTTTTGCTCAATCTTGAATCATCTTCTAGAAAACCTAGGGGAGACCACGACAAGACAAAGCGTGAGGATCGCAAACACAAGCACATGAAACGAGAAAAAACTGCTGTAAATGGACAGGACTATGCCTCTGATGGAACAGGAACGGTAACCTTTTCCTGTAAGACTTTGACAGTTCCAAAAGAGCTCGTCAAAAAGACCAAAAAACTAATTGAGACCACAAATGGTTTGAATCGTACTTTTGTACAGTTCCTCCAGCAAACATCAAAAGGCCAAGAAGCCAGCGCAGTAAGTTATAGACACTTAAAGGCTTTCAAATCAGTTTTGGCTGATCTGAAAAAAGCCCATGCTGCTCTGGAGGATTCACTTGAAAATGAATTTGAATCGAAAGGCCTCAAGTTTCAGAATGGAGAGGAGCAAAGACCATCAAACAGTCTAAGTGTGGAAAATACAGTTGTCAACTCGAACCATACCGAGCCCACAACTGTCACAGAAGAGGATTTGGATTGCTCCACCAAGAACCACAATCCTGTGGCAGAAGAGGAAACCCAGCAGGACAGTAACTTGGCTGATGTTGAGATGGAAAGCCCTCCACACTCACCAGAAAAAGCACAGGACCAATCTGAAGAAAGGCCTGAAGAGAATGAAGAGAAAGAGAATGAAGCTAAAGATCAGGAAATGGTGGACAATACTGACTTAGAGGAAGGCTCCGTACCACCTGCTGAAGAATCTCTTGATAAAGACATTGTGTCTATTCCACCATCTGTCCCAGAAGAACTCTTTGAGATGGTAGAGAGTCTTGCAGTAAAGAAAGAAAACAATGACGACAACTTGACCGATTCTAGTGATAGCAAATCCAACACTGAGGTTGTGGAATCCAAGAAGAGCCTTACAAAACTGGGTAAAAAACTAGTTGTCAAGCTAACACCGGTTCCTCTTAAAATTACCATAAAACGAGATAAGAGTACAGAACAGTCACCGTCAGAAGACGTGGATGGTGAGGCTTTGAAGGATAGTCAAGATAGCAGACGCTCTCCGAGGATGAAGACCACACCACTGCGCAAGTCACCAGAGGTGAAGAGCAAGCGTAAACTAAATATGTCAAAGGCAGATGAAAAGAGCAGTGACGCCGTCAAGGAACAATGTGACTCAGACTCTGATGAAGTCCCAGAAGTCCTGCAGAGCGCTGCTTTGAAGGACAGCTCTGATGAGAGTGAACCCGAAGACACTTCTCCCAAACGTACCAAAAAGAGAAAGTTATCGTACCGCTCTACCGAAAAACCGAAGTCAAAGCGCAAACTTGAAGAGGGCTCCTCGGATTCAGAGCATGGTGAAAAGCCTTCAACAGCAAAGAAAAGGAGCGCTAAAAAGAAGAAGGGCAAGGAATCTGATTCCTCAAACCACAACTCTGATCCCGCCTCGGATTCAGAGCATAGTGAAAAGCCTTCAACAGCAAAGAAAAGGAGCGCTAAAAAGAAGAAGGGCAAGGAATCCGATTCCTCAAACCACAACTCTGATCTTGAGAAGGAGATGAAAAAACTGTCCAAGGTTGATAGTGGGAAAAAAAAATCCAAAAGTACCAAAAAGGATGAGGAAGAAGGCATTAAAGAGGGCAAGAAAGGCCCTAAAAGGTCATTTGAGCGCAAGCGAAGGTCACAGAGAGAAAAGGCTAAAACCAAGGAAGAGCCTTCCTCCAGTGAAGAAGAAGAAGAGGAGGAGGAGAAGCAAGCTGATAACTCAGGAGAAGACAGTGATCAGCAGAAGATTAAACCAATTCTTGAGTCTGTTATCGCTAGCATCGATGGTTTCCATCAGTCATCAGGTCCGCCAGCAAAATAATTATATCAAGCTTTATTTTATGGAAGAAAAAGCTTCCTGACTGTAGACCTTAATCAGTTTAGATCATAGGTCTCTAACTCAATTGCTGGAGGGCCGCAGCTCTGTAAAGTTTTGCTCCATCCCTAATAATACACACCTGATCCAACTAATCAAGGTGGTCAAGACTACTCTTGAACGCCTTGATTAGTTGGATCAGGTGTGTTTGAATAGTGTTGGAGCAAAACTGTGCAGAGCTGCGGGCCTTTGAGACCTATGGTTTAAATCACGTGTCAATTCCAGTTCCTGGAGGGCCGCAGCTCTGCACAGCTTAGTTTCAACCCTAATTAAACACACCTGATCAACTAATTGAGTCCTTCAGGCTTGTTTGAAACCTGCAGATAGGTGTTAGAAGCAGGGTTGGAACTAAACTGTGTAACTAAGCTGCGGCCCTCCAGGAACTGGAATTGACACCAGTGGTTTAGATAATACAAAAATTGTATACAATTGCAATTGAAGATTTGAGGGATAAACTTAAAGTCTTAAAGGAACGCTCCTCTTTGTTTTAAAAAAAATAATTACAAGTCATCTAGAGTTAAACAGTTGAGTTTTGCCATCTTTTTAAATCCATTCAGTGATCTCTAGGTCTGACAGAGCACTTTTAGCTTAGCATAAATCACCACAATGATTTTGCGCAGCGCTGCTACCAAGCTGGGGACTATTTCAGGCACTGAGTAATATCATTGTGCCCACTCCAGGCATGGTACGGCAGCAAAGTTCCTTGATTATTATTCCAGATTGACAGTGTAGTTCCTAGCCATAGAAGCCTAGAAAATAGCAACTTCTCGTTTTTAGTCTTAGTACATGTTGTAACTACAGAAGAGTCAAATAGGAAAATAACCTAAACTTTTATTTAATTTATTTTTTTTATTATTTAGAAAGATACTAATAATCTAATCCACAGGTGTCAAACTCAGTTCCTGGAGGGCCACAGCTCTGCACAGTTTAGTTGCAGCCCTAATTAAACACACCTGATAAAACCAATTGAGTGCTTTAGGCTTGTTTGATACCTACAGATGGGTGTATTGAGGCAGGACTGGAACTAAACTCTGCAGGGCCCTCCAGGTATTGAGTTTGACACCCCTGGTCTTATCCAATTCAATGATTTATTCTCAGCTAAGCTAAAAGTGCTCCTACTAGACCAGGAGATTGCTTGGATGCATTCAAAAATGGGAAAACTCCTCTCTTTACCTAGTGGACTTGCAAAATGAGCCTTTACCCAAACAAAGTGGAGTGTGCCTTTAACAGTGGTATGTGCTGTTATAACTGTTTGTCTGCTGAAATGAAATGCTTCAGCAGCAGAATCGGTTAAACTACACTGTCACAGCCACTTTTCAATCGAAGATTCTACATCAATGTCCAGTTTAAGGTCTATAGTTCAGTGATTTTAAATATGGGAGACGAGAAGGGTGGAAAATGTGTTACATGAACTTTTATATGACAGTTTTATTAAACTAAATAGTGATTTTAAAACTAGGCAGCATCAGGGGAGCTGTACTTTTAAAATGTAAATGAGTTATTTTTCATAAAAACACAAAACAAAATCTGTCTGTTGTTAAACTATGGTGTGTAAAACAATAGGAAATAGTAACCCTGCCCTTGGTGTCTAAAGAGCTTGTCACAAGCTTATTTCTGGAATCTTACACTGAATGATGTCTTTGTTAATGTTTTAGCAGAGTGTAAATGAAAAATGTTACAATTTGACAGTTATTAAAGGGTATATACTCCCAATTTTACCTGAATTTAAATTTCATTAGGTAGAAAAAAAGAATTAATATTAATATGTAAACAAATGTGAACACTGTACAGTACAGAGAAGACTATTAGTATTAAAAATTGGAATTCATTATGAATATTATTTATTACAAATTCATAATTTAATTCATGCCACAGCCATATCACCCTGCAGCTCAAGACTGGTTACTCACTGAAGCTAAGCAGGGATGATCCTGGTTAGTACCTGGATGGGAGACCACATTGGAAAACTAGGTTGCTGTTAAAACCGGTGGTAGTGAGGCCACCAGGAGGCACTCAATCTGCAGTCAGTGTGAGTCTTTACGCCCCAGTATAGTGAAGGGGACACTATGCTGTCAGTGACCGCTGTTTTTCGGATGAGACGTCAAACCGAGGTACTGGCTCTCTGTGGTCATTACAAATCTGATGGCACTTCTCGTAAAGAAGAAAGAAAATTTCCTTTCATTGGCCCTTACTCATCATGGCCTCCCTATAATCCCCATTCACTGAATTGGCTCTATCACTGTCTCTCCGCTCCGCCTATAGCTGATGTTTGGTGAGCATAATGGCGTTGTTGTCCTGTAACTGCCGTCGCATCATCCAAGTGGATGCTGCACACTGTTGGTAGTGTGGAAAATCTCTCCTCATGATTGTGAAGTGCTTTGGGTGTATGGCCATACACAATAAATGCGCTATATAAATAAACATTACTTACTAATGGAATGCATTTACTAATGTTGAGACACTAACCTCGAGACACTAATAAAAAGATCCCAGTAAAAAGATAGATTTAGCAAGTGCAGATGTCAGTGTGGAGTTTGCTGTTGATGTGCTGATGTTATGCATAGATGCAACTGCTCATTTCCCATAATAACCAACTCGATATACCACTGCTATCAATCGATTAGTTAAATCTATTTGCAGTCTAAATAAATGAGCACAGGAGAAGACAATTATCTCCTTTCTACCACAAGGGCTTTGTTTTTTTGCAAAACCATGACTGTTTGACTTAATTTTTTAATGATATAAAGTATGTTTAAATAGTTTACTGCAAATTTATGATCTCAATTCTCAAACATTTTCATGTGGAAAAAAAAGTCAACGAAAAGCAATGACCTATGCAAAAACGTCTTTCAGAAATAACTACGTCTGTTCATCATAGATTTTTGATGTAAAAAGATAGCTTGCACTGACACAAGCCGTTAGTACGCCTATGTGCTTGTCAAAATAATAGGGTATACTAGCTGAAATGAATGAATAAATAAAATTAATCAATGTATAATAGCGATACAATCTGTGTGCGTGTATGTATGTACTCATATACTGTGTATATATATTATACACACACACACACACAGTTGAAAAAATGCTGATATCAGAAGGTTTATTATCAGTCTTCTATAAACTATAAGATGAGGTATTGATTATTGATTTAAGATGAGTTTTTTTTTTTTGTTCCTCAAGGTGAAGAAGCTGAATTAAAGGATGAAGCTTCCCAGGTGGTGGATGATGATGATGACCCAGAAAACAGGTATCATTTTAGAAGTTACTTTTTTTTTTTAATATGGGATTGATCGCTATGTTTTTTTTTGTAACATTCTATCCTCAGATTGTCTGCAAATCCTCAATTATACACAGTCCACTTTAACTTAAGTGAATAAGTGCAGAGTGCCTATAAAGGCTATTGTTTTTTTATATTTAAGCAACTAGTGATAGACTGCGTGTGGCAGTTCATATTGTATGTCATAAATGTGGAGAGACTTACATATATACTATAGACCAGTGGTTCTCAAGCTTTTTTCACCAAGTACCACCTCAGAAAAAAATTGTCTCTCCAAGTACCACCATAATGGCCGGTATTGAAGTACAGTAGCGTAGTAGGCCTAATTAAGCACAGTTCAAAAACAAGGCAGATTATTCTTTATATAAAGAATATTTATTATTGTCAGCCACTTAAATAAAAGGTTTAGCCTATTAAAATCAATTTACTGATCACATCGGTGATATCGTACGCGTCAAAGGGTTAAAAGTGTGTTCATTTTTTTTACTTATTTAGAGGTTCCTCCACATACCACTAGAAGGAAGCTTGTGTTCCACTAGTGGTACGCATACCACAGTTTGAGAACCACTGCTGTAGACCATTTCAATGTGGTGATGTCATTGGTCCATGAACATTTCCTGCTTGTTTTCAAGCTATTTCATAGCTCTAACAAGAGGCAATTTAATCATACCTTTATGTTAAAACAGCTCTCATAACATTGTTTATCAATATGTGGACCTTTTTGCGTTCTCGGAAGCTATGGAAATTAAAATGTAAAACAGGAAATACGTAGGAGCGTTGTTATTGTTTACGTCTATCCAAATTGTCTATAAACTGTTGCGTGCATGTTATTGAAAACAAAATGCGACAGTTTCGGTTAGTTCACCCAAAAACGATATTCTGTAATTATTAACTCTTCCTCATGTTGTTACAATCCCCTAAGACATTCGAAAAACAAATTTAGATATTTTAGATTAAATCTGAGAGCTCCTTCATCCTCCAGAGACAGCAGTGTTCTCGAGACGTACAGAATCCAGAAGAGTAATCAATAACTGTCAAAACACTTCATGTGTCTTCAGAGGTTCAACTGTAATCATACAATGCACCAAGATGCGCCAGAAAACGGTAAAAATGACTCTGCTCGCCAATGTCTTCTTATCAAATTGTTAAAGAGACCTAAAAGTGGATTTTTTAAATCTAAATTTGTCACAATATTATGAAGCAAGACAACTTGTTTTCACCACTAATTATTGTAATTTTGTAAAAATAGTTTTGTGAAAAATAATGACTGATTATAATAGAACAGATAAACATCATATTATAATCAGGGTTTATACGGTCATAGAAAACCTGGAAAAATGGAATTTTGACATGGCATTTTCCATGCTTGGAAAACTTTTGGAAAAACAGAAAACCCTCAATTTCGCAAAAGTCATTTGAAAACAGATGTCTATATTCTTGAATGTAGGTTAGTTGTCTTTACTTCAGGAGTGTGATTCTTCTGTGTAAATACAGATTTTCGTTTTTCCAAGCTCAATCTGGCGACCCCTGTGATTTATGAACATCCAAAGTTTTTTTTTCCTGACATATCACGACCACGTGCGCTTTATTTACATTACAAATAAAGCCAGGACCCACATTATTATCCTCTGCAAATCATCGGTTCTTGTGTAATTTATTAAGTGCTACAAACAGGCACCTCAAATTTAATACCTAAAAGTTTAGATGATAGTCTATTACAAATTTATAAAAATATATTTTATAATTAATTAAAACTATTAAAGCTGTTAATAGGGACTACGCTGAAGTAAAGTGAAAGTTAAAGTATGTTAGGCTACTCAATTCAAGTGGACTTAAACTTTTAAGGCCTTTAAAAGATTTGATGGCTTTAAACAGTTTGAATTGTTGTCTGACTAGTAGTTATTTACCACGTTGGAATAAAGAGTCGACTAAATTACAGGAGACGTTTATATTCTGTGAACACAAGAGCACTAAGAAAAACGAGTTAGTGGCGTCATGTAAATACATAAAAAACTATTAATACATAAAAACCTATTAAATATTACTTAGGTCTCTATTAAACACTATTAAACATTGAAACTAATGAAACAAAAAAAAATACTTAAATTGTGTGCCCAATATCAAATATTTAAAAAAATATATTATTATTTTTTTTTATTTTTTATTTTTTCTATTATTTATTTAAACACACACTCACACATAGGACAGAAAAGTAGTAACAGGCATGTGACTAGCCAAGGACAAAAAAAAGGGAAGACGATACATCATACCATGTATATACCATATATAAATATATGGTATGATGTATCGTCTTCATTTTTTTTTTTTGTCCTTGGCTGATCACATGCCTGTTACTACTTTTATGTCCTTGGCAAGTCACATACTCTCACATAATTAGTGATGTGTAAGCTTTGTCTAAATAAATTTTACATAGATATAGATATAAATGTAAACTAAATAGATTGTTGTGTGTTTTTTTATATGCTGTAATAAAGTTGAACTTGCATTATTGTTCTCTTCCCACGTAAATGTAGACATTGCATGAAACATTAGGTCATGAGAATGTACTTGAAAGTCTTGAAAAAAAGTCCCTGTATAATGATTTGTGAAGGATCATGTGACACTTAAGATCGGAGTAATCGTGATGAAAATGAAGCTTTGAATTAAAAGACTAAATTAAATCTGAAACTACATTCAATAAGAAAACAGTTTGTAACAATATTTCACAATTTAATAGCTTTTTCTCTATCTTTCATCAAATAAACGGAACCTCGATGAGCAGAATTGACTTCTTTTAAAACATCAGCTAATCTTACTGTTCACTGGTAGTGTGTCTGCATTGTAACAGCCAACAAGTTGTATTGTTCTATGTGTAATTGTTTCTTAAAAAATTGTTTCCTGTTTCCTCTAAAAGAATTGCCAAAAGGATGCTTCTGGCCCAGATTAAAGCTAACTATTCATCTGGAGCTGACAGTTCATCAGATGATGAAAATGCAGACAAAGAGGACGGGGATTCGACGAAAAAAGAAAAAGACGGTGCTAAGAAGGAAGAAGAAAGTGGTGAGTTAGTTGAGATTGTTTAGATCTACACCAATGTGTTCATATCCTGTATAATTGTATTGAATTATAAATTCTCTGTAGAAACAGATGAGGAGATGACTTCAGACTCTGGCTCAGATGTGGACTTGAAGAAAGGTGGACGCAGACACCGTTTGCTACGCAAGAAGTTGACTCTAAGCGAGGGCGACTCTGATGACGAGAAAACTGTCAAAAACAAGAAAGAAACCAAAAAGAAAGGCAGGAGGAAAGGTCAGTGTCAGTTCTATTGTCATTCCGCTACATGTGTGGACATACAGTGGGACGTGATGTTGTCTCTCGCAGGACCACAATGCTTAGCATAAATATATAGATCAGTGTTTCCTCTTGGACTTTTTCCAGCTGTTGGGACTTTTACACAGATTTACCAACCACCTGTGGTGTTATTTTAATGGCAAATGTCGTGAGCGTTATAATATAAGCCGAGATTGCATTTATGTAATACGAGCATACAAATCTCTTTGCTTGCGTGCCGGTTTCCTCTGTTTGTGCACAAAAGTTCTTGCAAATATATGTACATACAAGTAATAACAACAAATAATAACTTGACATCTAGTTGTTCGTTTGGTTTCAGAAGTCACTTATATGAAAGGCAAAGGCCTCTAGATTATGCTTATTTTACCAAATTAAAATATGATTCTGCCTTGATTATTAATTATTTAATTAGGACAGTAAGGTCTGATATTGCTAAGACAAAATTCTTGTCTAAGTTTTGTCAAAAGTCTCAAGTAACATATTAAAAAGTCATCTGTATTGGCAAATAAAGTGGTCTTTCAGGACTTCCAGAGTTCATCAAGATTCTTTGGATTCATCTTCAATGCAGCCTCCTCCCTCTTACCTCATATATGCTCAATAATGTTCATGTTTGGTGACTGGGCTGGCCAATCCTGGAACACCTTGACCTTCTTTGCTTTCAGGAACTTTGATGTGAAGGCTAAGGTATGAGAAGGAGCGCTATCCTGCTGAAGAATTTGCCTTCTCCTGTGGTTTGTTATGTAATGGGCAGCACAAATGTCTTGAGACCTCAGGCTGTTGATGTTGCCATTTCTCTGCAGATCTCTCGCACACCCCTTTACTGAATGTAATCCCAAACCATGATTCTTCCTTCTTCAAACTTGACTGATTTGGGACCATGAGGGTTCCAATAGGTCTTCTGCAATATTTGTGATGTTTGTGATGCAGTTCAACAGATGATTTACTGGAAAAATCTACCTTCTGATCAACCAGAAGTCAACCAGATGATCAAATGATCAACCATTTATTTGTTTATTATTTGTTCAAGATTTTGTCAGGTAGAGTAGAGAGAAGAGTGTTTCTACTGGTGGTTTGTCAAGCCTACTCACCTGTGTGAAGCACACTTAGGCCCCGTTTAAACTAGTGCGTTTTAGTTTTAAAACGGCGTTTTAGCATGAAAACGATCCGCGTCCACACTAGCGTTTCACCCAGCGTCTCTCAACAGATCTCCCTCCACACTACTCCACCAGAAACGTATATCACGTGACCATTCGCACACTCTGGGCATGCACGTTCAAATATAAACAGGAAGCATGTGTCTCGCTCGGCATTTGGTTATTGTTAGTCAACAAACGCTGGTTGAGCGATGAATGCGATGGCAAAGAAAGCAAGAGAGGTCTTTTTTGTGGACAGACGACGAGGTCGAGTTGTTACTTAAAGTAACAAATGAATATAAAACATCCATGCTATCGAAAATACAGTGTTTACAGTGAAGGCTGGTCTGCCGTCTTCCGGTGGCATTTTAGTCATGTGCGCTTGACGAATAAGGGAAGGATACGCAATGACCCAAAAGCCCCAATCACGTAGCAGATCTCAGCAGCCACACCTCCGTTTTCAAATGTCTCCGTTTTCCCACATCCACACTGAGACGGAGCAGCACCGTTTTAGAATGAAAACGACCTCTCCAGCGTTTCCAAAACGCTCCGTTTTCGCGGCTCGAAAACTCCAGCGTAGTGTGGATGGATGGCGTAACCCTAGCAAAACGTATGGTTTTAAAACGAAACGCACTAGTGTAAACGGGGCCTTAGATATGCACAAATTTTTATAAAGGTACGGAGTGATTGTAAGAGTGTCAAACTGGTTCAAGTGCTAGATAGATGAAAGTGTTTTCTACAGGTGTTTTGTCAAGCCCACTCACCTGTGCAAGTCTGAACAAGATTTAGCAAATCTGCCTGCACTGAATAAATTGTTTGTTTTATTGTTGTATATTTTTGTAGTGGACAGCGACGATTCAGCAGACTCCGACTTTAAGAATTCACGCTCAGACTCCAGTGATGCTTCAGCTCTCAGTGAGGCTGTGAGTGAAGATGAAGATGACGAGAAGAGCACTAAACGCAAAACACGGTAAGGATTTCTGCTGTTCTTTAACTGGGTTTTCACCTCTCTGGCAAGATTCTAAAGAGCACTTTTACATGGCAGCAGGGTAGCACACACTGGAATGTTACACTTAGTCACCTGACCCAAATTCAGTTTAGACAAAGAGGAACTCAGTATTTCTTCAGTGCAGGCCTGGCAGTGCGTCACAAAGGAATGCGTCCCATATCTGTTACAATCAGTCAGTCAATGTTGAGACTTTTGCATAGAGTCATGCCTATGCATAGAGTTTTTGGTTAATCCTATACTACAATAATCATCTGATCTTTGAGTACTGGGAGTTTTTTTTATTGTACACACTAAATGTGTTGTGGAGTTTTTGAAGCCAGTGTGACTTTTTTGTACATGCAAACAAAGTCGAGTTATTTTTGTAGAAGTAAATCCTGAGTTTCTGCTGACCCCTGACAATATTTTATTTCACGTACACTATCAATTCCTAATGTTTGATCAATAGCTGTTGTGTTTTTTTTTTTTTACTAACCACAGCACTGAGTTACTACACACAGACAGCAGTCAGGAGATAAAAATGCAACAGCTTTCTCTAATAAATGAGAAGAAAAAATATACTACTGGGTTGGGCTATTTGGCCTAAAATCAAATTCTCAATTAATTGAACATTTTAAGTTGATTACGATTAATGAATGATAGTTTTATTTATTGATATATCAAGTCAGAGACTTTTGAATAAAGGGTGCATTACAAAAAATCTGTGATTTTATTTATTGAACATCAACGTTGAACTGAATTTAAAAAACGCATTGGCTAAAACCAACAGTCACTATGTTCTTATAAAATGTGAAAATAAATATTTCGCACTTTGGGATACAAAATAAATTATTTTCAATGTTTTTCATCTTAAAAGTAGAAAATAAGCAGCATCTCTTTAAAGGCTGATTTCTACATCTGCATCGAGTGATTGCCTTGTGCATATAGCCGTGCATTGATATATTCCAGCATTCTGTTTGTGTTACTTTGAAATAACACTTCCGAAACGCTGGCTGGCAGCAGTTGAGTTTCTTCACGATGGTTTTATTTTTCATAACCGCTACCTTAATGTACAAGAAGCTAAAACTTGCTCATTTAGAGGCAGGAACTGCCGGACGTGCAGCAACTTTATTCATAAGCTAAACTCAAAACAGCTCCTCCATGAGACTCCACACTTGTAAACGCTCTCTTCTATTGGCTCTCTGCTGTCCCGAGGCTCTCAGCGCTGCCCACGCATGTAAACACTACCAAACCGACCAATCACAGAGCTTGCTCTTCACGTCTTGGCATTGTGTAGTTTTTTTAAGAGGTGCGTGGGTATGCGATACGTGTGCTTTCGATATTAATCAGCCTTAACAGAGATGGGTCACATGACTCCACACACAGTAGGGAAAATAATAAAATCGATCTGGGAAAATTAGATAGATTATAGGTTCTGAATGTTGAGTTAGATTATTTTTCCAATCAAGATCAATGAAAATCTCTTAATTTTTATTCTCCTAATCTTTTAATTTTAGAAATAACAATGTATGTGAAAAGGGTCAGAATAAATGCATTAAAAAATGCAAAAAACAAAATATGTGTGTATATATAAACATCCATCCATCCATCCATCCATCCATGATGCATTTGCCTTCACATTTGATAAATTAAATGCATTTGAATTGAATAAAATCATAAAAAGTGTTTCTTTTAATCTTTCTTACACTATCATTAAATAGTTTGTGGTATCACAGTTCCCAGAAAAAAATCCACATTCAACATTTACAATAAGAAATGTTTCTAAAATGCTGAATCAGCACGAAACAATGCCTGCCATCACTTAAGAAATTGCATTTTAATTTAATATATGAAAATAGAAATTTAATATTTTGTAATTGTAGAAATATTTCTCAGACGAGACACAGTGTTCTGCCTTTGTAAATATAATTTATACTCCTCAAAAAAAAAAAATAAAGGCAATACTTGAATGACACAATGTAAATCCAAGTGTTCCCTTTATTTTTTTGAGCAGTATACTTTTTTAAATGCTTGGTTTGAATAATTGTAAAGATTGCGGAGTTATTCCCAATTATTACAATTGTACATAGGCGTTACATGCGAATGCATGTTTGAGTTTTGAATGTTTGATTTGAACATCATCTTGAACATCATCCACGTCTGCTTTTTTTTATTAGAAATCATGGATTTTTTATGATCATGGTTCATTCATTCATCCTTTACTATGAACAGATCTATTACTTGCCTAGGGAGGAAACACAAATCACTATTCTAAAATCACTATTTTAATACTTGTAGGTCATCCAATAAAGCTTCTAAGAACAAAGAAAGAAGTTATAAGAAAGAGAAGAAGAAACGCCGCCGCATTAAGGTTCAAGACTCCTCATCCAGTGGCAAGGTGCTGTATAGAGAGATACAAATCAGCTTGAACAAAAATAATGAAACTGTTGATGTCTTCAGATGGATCATGGCTTTTCTGTTTTACAGAGCGGAGAGGAAGAGGGTGAAGAAGACGACGATGATGATAAAGGAACACCCAAAGGTCGCAAGAAGATTCGCAGGATCATAAAAGATGATAAACTGAGGACAGAGACCCGCGATGCCCTGAAGGAGGAAGAGGACAGGAGGAAACGCATAGCTGAAAGGGAGCGCTTGAGGGAAAAACTGCGAGAGGTATAAATATGCCAAAATATTTAGATATGACGATATCGTATCGACGAAATTGTATCAACAAAATAAAAAGCTTAGTTTTAAATTATGCTCTATTGCTCGATTTGTGGTATTATAAAAAAACACTGGGATTCTTCTGATGAAAACTTTCAGTCTAATTCACAACACATGCAAAGACTTGTGCTTACACGTGTTTAGTGAACGAGACTCAGTGTTTGTTAATGCTTTTTCTTTTTTTAATTTATATAAGATTAATAGATATATGAGATACAATGACGTTACACACCATTATGGGGATTCATTGTGAGACCATCACAATCTTGAAAGTACAATGTTTACATTGTGCATTTTATTAAGCGTTATATTTTGTTTATGTTGGATCTGTAGTCATTAGCTTTTTGAAAAGTGTTTTACATTTTATTGAAATTTATCTTATATTTTAACATTAACCAAACTTTTGCCCTGCAGTTCTAAGTAAAGTTAGAAATAAGATCACATAGGAATGAGTACATTTCAGAGTATAAAAGATTGTCATGTGGTCAATGTACAGTGGGGGAAATAATTATTCAACACGTCACCATTTTTTTTTTTCAGAAATGTTTCTAAAGGTGCTGTTGACTTGAAATTTTCACCAGCAAAGAAAACAAATGTAATTACTTTACAAAGGAAGTTATGTGTAATCAAATGAAATGACACAGGAAAAATAAAATTGAATACGCGAAGAAAGGGAGGTGTAGAAAGACATGGAACACCCAGACAGTAGATGAAATCTCTCAGTAGTTCTACAGCAACCCTCTGCCCTTCAACATTGTGAATGAATATTCACTGCTTCAGTCCAACATCTACATTACCAGGATGGAAAAGATTTCAAGAAGAATTCAAGAAGACTTGAATTCAATAGAAGATCCAAAATAAAGATCAGATTTGATAGACGAGACCCATAAAACCATCATGATTTTTACTCACTGTTAAAGTCTGAAAAACTCACACCTGAGCAATGCATGACCTCATTCTCCATATGAGAGGCATCTTTAAGCTGGCAGCAAAAAAAGCTTTTAATATTATAAAGTATTAAATACGTTTCAGTAGTTTTCTCCTTGTGTCATTCCTATATTACACATAACAATTTTTTTCAATTTTTAAAAAATATTTTTATGTGTGGTATTGTTTGGGTTTTTATCAAAATCTGATTTAATTCCACGTCAACAGCTCCTTTAGAAAAATTATTCCCTGGAAAAAAAAACAAGACGTGTGTACAATCTTTTTCTTCTACCGTATATGCACGATTATTTGAATTAATTAATGAAATTTGACTATATTGTGACATACGTAGTTATCAGGATATGCGATGACTAATATTGTGATATTAGCATTTTGTCATATTGGCCAGCCCTGGCTCAGTGGTGTGAAACTTTTCTGCAGTGTCAAAGTGTTTATCTCGTACAAACACACAAATCTGCTTCTCTTTGGTTTCAGACTATTGAGATAAAGGAATCATCACAGGTCACGTGTCCCATCACTACAAAACTGGTGCTTGATGAGGACGAGGAGACCAAGGAACCTCTAGTGCAGGTTCATAGAAACATGGTGACCAAACTCAAACCACATCAGGTGGATGGTAAGTCTGTAATCGACACATTTTTGGTGTTGCTTATTATAGCTGTGCTCATTTCTAGATGTCATTTAATTAATTGTGTTGTGTTTTTTAAATATTTACAGGCGTGCAGTTCATTTGGGACTGTTGTTGTGAGTCAGTGAGGAAGGTAGAGAAGTCTGCAGGGTCTGGCTGCATTCTGGCCCACTGCATGGGTCTGGGAAAAACCCTCCAGGTAATTTGATTTTTTTTTTGTTATAGTATGATTTTCGAGTAAGTAAATCCACAGCCAACGTTCCGTGTTTGAATGTTGTTCTCTTGGCCTCCTGCAGGTGGTGACACTTCTCCACACCGTGCTGCTGTGTGAGAAGCTGAACTTCAGCACTGCTCTGGTGGTGTGTCCACTCAACACTGTCCTCAACTGGCTTAATGAGTTTGAGAAATGGCAAGAAGGCCTTAAAGACGAGGAGAGTTTAGAGGTAGAGATTCGTTATTAAATCTTTCATTGCTCATTGTCATCATTATAAAAATTACAATGTTTCTTTTGAAGCTCCTCATAAATAATGCTGTTTAATGTATTTTTATGCTATTATTATGATTAGCTGTAAGTAGTCTTCGAAAAGTTAAATTAAAATGGGATTTGTAAAAATATATGCTAGCTTTAAACATTTAAGTAAGTTTTAAGTGAGCTTTTTTGCAGTTAACTAACTTTGGTGTAGTGGTTTAGTTTACTTGGATAAGCCTTTTGGAGTATCATGTCCGCATCAGCCTTATTTAGTTATAATTCAGGTAAATGTCACAAAACAATATTTAATTTTAAGTAGGTATGGATACAAAAACTCTGTATTTTTATCTGTACCGGTGCTAAATTACAAAAGACAGAAGTATGGATAAGCTCTATTGTTAATGGTTCTGCTATTGGTACTGGTGAATTATTGCTAAATAAACAATACCTACAGTAGCAATATTTAACTGACCAGCCTTTTCTAATTTGTGATTTTTGATATTCATCTGCATTTGATATATTTGATATTCATCTCATTGGCAATCTCACTTGAGAAATATTCGCATTGTTCTGCCCAATAGTACAACGGCGTGGACATTAAGTATAAAAACCTTCACGGTTCTCATGCTGCGTTCACACCAGACGCAGAAGTATCATCAATCACGAGTGATTTACATGCTAAGTCAATGCAAACATGCAAATAGACATCCTGCGGTGCGATACGCAAGTATGAGGCAGTGCAAGTGACGCGATTTGCGCGAATGAAGCGTTGACCGTTTTGCGCATATTGCGTGTTTTGCGCAAAAAGGCCTGAGTTCGAAAATATGGACTTCTGCCGACATTCGTGCCACGTTAACCAATCAGTGGTTTGCTCTTGTGGGGGTGTGATTATGACATGATACCTGTTGTTGGTGTCCCGGGGGAAAATTCTCCTGCTGACACCGACAACAGTTCGTCAAACTGGGCTCGGCTCAGTCAGAAGCACCGCTGAAAGCTTCCATCATCCAGGTTTCTGGAGGGAGTTTATGAGCTCCTAGAGCTGGGTGCACCTCTGAAAGGATCTAGTGGATTCAGACACAGCTCCAAAGAAATCGACGCCGTTTTTCAGCACTCATAAAGCAAATAAACACTGTTATTTTCTATAAAATCCATGTTAGCTATTTAGCAACGAAGCTAAATGTCACTGGGCAGACAAAAGCCTGGCCCATCACTTGAATCAGTTTCTGTTGTGAAGTGAATTTGACGCGCAAATGAAGTGGATTTGTATGCGCTAATGAAGCGAGTAAACTCACGCGCGTCTATTTACCACGTCTTGTGTGAACACGGCATCAGGCTCACGAAAGTTTAAATCAGACTGTACCCAAAAGTGCACACACAACACGAGACTCGTGCACACACAGCTCGTAAGCTGTCCTTGAGGGAGCCAAACGGTGAAGAATGTGGTTGTATTTCCAACAATCGCAACAAGTTGTTTTTTTGTATAAACAGAAACACAAGCAATCTATCTAAGCATCTTTCAAAAGTGCATTAACTGCAGACAGACAAATGCAGAGTTTTTGATCGCTTAGCTACTAAATCAGCCATATCCATATGATAGCAGTCCATCACATAAGGTCTCTCTAAATTAGTATAATATTAATAGTTTAATAAACACACACATTCGTTTACATTGAAAACAGTATTTTTTTTCTGCAGTAGCCTTAATAAGTTAAAAATGCTTTTACTTCACTGTTTTTACAAATAGATGAATAATATTAACTATGCTTGTAAAGAATTAAAAAAAAAATAAAACTTATTTTTACGTTTCAAGAAGCTCCAAAACTATTACTTTTAATCCCAAGCACCTTTAACTCATTAATGTTAACGTGTTAATGATAAATCATAAACATTAGCCACAGCTGATTGCATTTTACTTCACATAGAAGGTATTTCAACTGCTGGGAGCACAAAAAGCAAAGAAAGCTCCCAAATTCTGTCAGAAAGGGCAAACGTTCATTTTTCTCCAGTCATTTGCAGCCTAACTGCATGCTCCAACTGTGTTGCTTCAAACCATTGTACAGTCTTTTACAGGAAATTAATTTGTTTTCCATTTATTTGTTTAATTTTACATAAAAAAATTATAATTAAATAGTGTTGTTAATTCTGTTAAATTTTTTCTTTCATTAAAAAACACTACTAAAGTACTGATAAATGTACCGTTAAAGTACTGAACTGATAAGTGGTTTCGATAAAAGTAGTTATAACATTAAAACCTTAACGATACCTATCCCTAATATTAAATCAATGCATTCTATGGCACTTTTAACTGAAACACTTATTAATGAGAGTTGCAACTTTCCTTCCTTGTATAAAGTGTTTAATGGCTAAATCTACTCAATTTCAGATAAAGTCTAAAAACACTCCATCATTTTCAGTTCTTTCTTTCAAAAAAAAAAGAAAAGAAAAGGCCATCCACACTTAAACGACTGAAAACGCTTTCATTCATGTACTGCGCATACGCTTAGATGTAAGACGCTTTTACCGGTGTCATATCCACCTGACGTTTGTTTACTTTTTGTCTTTTTGAAATGTCATGGCCAAATATATGATCTGTAATGCAACTGTCATCTGCTTCCGTCCCTGAACAATGGCTCCCAGTAAACATTCTGTGTCCTGACAGTTTGGAGCATGTGCAAACTGACATTATTCTGTAACAAAACTGTCAAAACAGACAGCATCCAAAACATTTGCTTTGCAATGTCGTCCCCCATGTTAGCTGAATGGGGTGTATGTATGTTCTGAAATCTTCTAATTTCAGCCAGCCAGCCTCTGTGCTTCCGGTGAACTGTTTTTCCATTATAAAATTGCCATGTTTAAGGCCTGATTTCTTTAAAAATCAGTGATCTTCACTGCCTGATAGATATACGATATAAAGTGGGTCTCAGACCAAACGTTTTCCTCTGCCATGTTTAATTTACCCCATTATTTTTAGCGAGTTTGTGTGCTCCCCTCTGATCCTGATGGCTCTAGGGGTTACACACTCTCGTTTTACGCTTGAACAACTAACTAAATGCTTAAGTCAGTTTACCTGAATGTATTTTACAACATTACAACATCGATGCTGTAAAAAGAACCTTATGAAATTGAATCACATTAAGCTTTCAAGTTTATGACTGGCTGAAAAGCACTAGCTGTACAAATACCCCATTGATCACATGACTAAAATGCGTCATCGTTTTCACAGTCAATACTATAACATGTTTTCAAATGTATATACTTTAGACAGCATTTTCAAAAAGGTACAATTTTGTTTCCTATAAACGCTGTTTCAGTGTGGAAGGAATGACGAAACTGAGAGAAATATGCATTTACTCAAAAGAAAACGTATTAGTGTGGTCATGGCAAAAGTGAATTCCATTGTTTCAGTAACAGAGTACCTTTTTCTAAAGTGTTGACACTTATTCTGATGGTGCATTTGGTTTCAGGTGACAGAGCTGGCCACAGTGAAGAGACCTCAAGAGAGAGCGTATGCTTTACAGCGCTGGCAGGAAGATGGCGGTGTCATGATCATGGGGTACGAGATGTACCGCAACCTTACGCAAGGACGAAACATCAAGAGCAAGAAGCTGAAAGAGACCTTTCAGAAAACTCTTGTTGATCCAGGTGAAGTTACTGCATTAGCATAGTTTCCACTATCAACTGCTAAAATTGCTTACATTGGGTTTGCCCCTTTAAAAATCCTTAACCGCTAATCGTTCAGCACCAAACACATTTAGACGTTGGAAATAAATTGATTTTTTTTTCTTAATGCACAGGTCCAGATTTTGTCATCTGTGATGAGGGTCACATACTAAAGAATGAAGCATCTGCTGTTTCCAAAGCCATGAACTCCATTAAGACTCGTCGACGAGTGGTGCTAACAGGAACTCCACTGCAGAACAACCTGATAGAGTGTGAGTGATATTATTGCTAGTGCCATAACAGTACAAAAGCAGTATGTTCAGTGAAGCCTGTGAATTTTAACACACCATTTACTCTTCGCCGGCAGTCTGATTGACAGACCAATCATGACGAAGATATTCTGCGCCCCCGTCACTTTTTGTCATATTGTCCAACAGGCATCGTAGTCGAGTAACATTAGTGATTAATATAAAAAAATGTCGAAAACGTGCTCATATGGGTCTTGCAATGCAGACATCAGTTACCCAGAATTACTGGGAAATATACAATTTCACTGTTTCAAAGAGAAATGTATTTAATGGAGATGTTTGTGGTACTATCGTTGCTAAATGGATGACTCGAAACACTAGCACTCGAGACCGATGAACTAATCTTTCAGTTAATGGATTAGACCAGCCTGCTCAACATTAGTTAATGAAGGAGTGACTAGTCATGTGGCTAAAATATTTTGCAACTCCCACTGAAGATGACAGTAAGATGAGCTAACTTAAACTGCTTATCCTGGAGACCCAGATACAAGGTTCTTACGGTCATAAAAAACCTGGAAAAGTTCTGGAATTTTGACATTGGCATTTTCCAGGCCTGAAAAAGTTTTGGAAAAACTGAAAAACGCTCAAAGTTTTGAAAAAGTCATAGAAATTAGTTTAAGAAATGTCTGTATACTTAATTATAGGCTAGTTCTCTTTACTTCTTTTCTGTCCATGGTCAAACACATGCTCTCACATTATTAGGGCTGTGTGAACATTATCTTAATACATTTACATAGATATAAAGATTAATTTAAACTAAATATTGCATGTTTCATGATATGCTGTAATAACTTTGAACATCCATTGTTTTTCTTATTATTTATCATGTATACGTAGACATTGCATGAAAAATTAGGTCATGAAAATTTACTTGAAAGTCTTGGAAAAGTCATAAAATTTTAGTAGTAAAAATGTGTATGAACCCTGGAGATAAACAGTGAGTTAATGTTTATTTGTTCATAGTTGCAGTATTGTTCTGTGTTGCTCGAGATTTGCGTGTTTTTAGGAAAGCAGTGCTTCCTACAGGTCTGAAATATACCTGTGGTGGTAGCCGGATTAAAACACACCGTTTACCCACATCACATAAATAGTTAACTATATGCAACAAACAAAACAATTTAATTGTTAACAATAATTTTATTTATTATGACACAGTTTCGTTTCAATCGGTTAAAGTAAACTAAAAAAACTAATAAAAAAAAACTGTTGAAATAAAATCCACTATTACTCTTATTCTTTTCAGCAGCCATGTGCACACACTGACAGGTAAAATCTGCTTCTCTCTTTCAAGTTCAAAGCAAACTTGAATGTCAAAGCATTTTAGATATGTATGTAAAATAGCCTATGTAATATATTATTCATTCATTCATTTTCTTTTCGGCTTAGTCCCTTTATTAATCCGGGGTCGCCACAGTGGAATGAACCGCCAACTTATCCAGCATTTGTTTTACGCAGCGGATGCCCTTCCAGCCACAACCCATCCCTGGGAAACACATCCATACATTCTCATTCACACACATACACTACGGACAATTTAGCTCACCCAATTCACCTGTACCGCATGTCTTTGGACTGTGGGGGAAACCGGAGCACCCGGAGGAAACCCACGCAACCACGGGGAGAACATGCAAACTCCACACAGAAATGCCAACTGGCCCGGCCGAACCAGCGACCTTCGAACCAGCGACCTTCTTGCTGTGAGGCGAACGTGCTAACCACTCGGCCACCGTGGCGCCCTGTAATATATTAACATCATCAAATTAATAAAATAATCAGCAAATGAGAAATAAATGACAGAAAAAGGAATAAAACAGACAATATTTCTAAAAAATATCAGAATTACAAGATTAAAACTGGTAGATTATTTAAATAAGGCAAATGCGTTGATTAACCATTGCTAATGGTGTACCTATATTTTGCAGCCAGTTTATTTCATACTTTTCGAGCATATAGTAAAGTTTTTCTGAATCGTTGTTTGGAATAAAGGGCCATGAAATCCCCCGTCTTCGTGTGTTTTCACAACTCCAGTTTGAAAAAGTCAGGAAAGTGGGTGAGTCCAGCTTTGTTTAGGTGAAAGTGTCAAGTGGTGAATAAGGGAAGAGTTTGCATGAAAAGGGGAGTTTCTGTATGCACTACAGTTGATTTTCACAGCATCAACACGAATCATTTGCCTAAATCTGAATAAGACAATAATATGATTAAGGTGTTTACATGAGTTGCTTTTTGAATCTTTCTTTCATGATCCCGTTTTACCTGTTATAGCACATGATTTGATAAACATCATTGCATCATTGCCACGCTTTCATTCTTAGTTTGTCGACTTCAACTGCAGTTTGGTACTTCATTTCGAAACATTTTATGCATTTTCCCTGAGACAAACGAGGTATTGGATGCGAGGAACTACTGGAAGAGTGTAGTTTTAATGGAATTTTTGTTACCGCATGCCGAATGGGAAAAAAAAAACATTCCTCCACATTCCTCAGTAGATGCAGAGACTCGGTAGGTGTAGAGAATAGCAACACACAGACGTGTGTGTATATATACTGTCCTGTCACAAAATGAGGCGAAAATCCTACATGAATTGTAGAATTGGTAATAGTTTGATTAAGGTTTATACATGTTTACATTCGGAGAGCAGCATTTACACTGGTTCTTTCAGTCTATTATATTGCAGTGATATTAACGTACTGTAAACTTAGTAACTAAATCATTTTGACTAAGGTACGTCTTTAAAAACTGAAAGAGTACTGCTGACGATACTAACTAGCTTTGCCATCTGAATAAACATAAACTAAGAACACTGATCACACACTTACCAAATCTGTAGAGACGGGACAATCAACACCAACTGGAATGGCTCTCGGGTAAAAATGTTCCTGAAAAACGTATTTCTGTCGCGTGTTAGCAGGCCACTGTAATCCACACATGTCCACATGCGATCGGTGCTCTCATCACAAGGAAATTGACACAAAACGCATATCGAACATGGAGAAGTGGGGCAAGTTTGCGACGGGTCAATTGCTTGCTAGCCTGTATACAAAGTGTAAATAATGGTGTGAATATCATTTACTGCCCACAGATCACTGTATGGTGAACTTCATCAAGGAGAACTTGCTGGGGTCAGTGAAAGAGTTCAGAAACCGCTTCATCAACCCCATCCAGAATGGCCAGTGTGCTGACTCTACACTGGTTGATGTCCGTGTCATGAAGAAACGTGCACATATTCTCTACGAGATGCTTGCAGGATGTGTCCAAGTAAGCCAAATAATTACAGCCATCTAAAGCATGAATTTAATACTATCTGTCAGATCATCTGATTTCATACTTGCTGTCCTAATTTGTTATCATTAAGATGCTATTGCAGTTTCTATAAATATTTAGTATGAATATATTAATATTTAATATCAACTGTTTTGTTTTTTGTAAGTTTTTTCCATTTTAATTTTAAGTGAAGTCTTAGGCCCAGTCCCAATTCTACCCCTTTGCCCTTCCCGTTACCCTTGAAGCCCTTGCGTTACCCTTGCGTTTACGTGAAGCGGTAGGGGTGTCCCAATTCTCTTTAGCTTGAAGTCGTAGGGCTAAGGGGAAGGGCTAAAAACACTTCCAAACAGAGATATTTCAGGACCACACTCGAAACCAAGGCGTATGAAAATTTCCCAGAATACATCAGCTACAACAACAGCATGGCTGCACACGGAAGTCAGGAGATGCACAAATTAGTATTTTTTTGTCATTATTATGAGTATTTACAACAAACAAGCATATGTTTTAATAAATTTATAACACGTTCATGTTTTACCATCATGCTTTTAAAAAAGTAAAAATAAAAAATGCTAAATTCGCATCTATAATCCATAATAATAACTAATAATAACATAGCAGCCCCACAACATTCTGTTACTCGATGACACTGGAATACACTGTCAGAAAAGTCTAGTGGCTAGGAATGAGCTTTTAACAGTGTCTGGTATAATGTTAATGTTGTTTTTGTGTGTTTACATTGATGAATATGACCACGGAGTAAATGCACAGTACAGTTGTGATCTTATTGTCGCATTATGTCGTTATGATAGCATGATATCGTTGCCTTCAGTGATTTCCTAAAAATAAATACCAAATAAAACCCAACTGCAATAACTACAGCAGTCATGATCGTTGATCTCATATGAAGCAATAGATTGCGATAACATATGATGACGTGTGCAGGTGTTATAGTGCTGTCCTATTTCATAGGGGTACATTTTGAAGCCCTTCCCCTTCACACTCTGTTTCAAGGGCCAAGGGGAAAGGGAATGGGTACAAAAATAGAACTGGGATTGGGCCTAAGTCATTTTGCAATTATTTTGTCTTTTCTTTTTCATTTTTGATTAATTAAATGAGAAATGTGGCTCAAAAACTCTAAAGTTTGTTTGGTAATACTTTAGTAAGGCCAGTTCTCCAATTAAATTTTTCCTAATTTCTACAACCAACTGAAAACGTTAGTGGCAGCAGTGCAGTCATATAAGAATGAGATTGAAGCCTTGGGCTAAAGCTTTAACAAGAGCGCTGTCTGTTTCTATAGCGAAAGATTTGGAGCTTTTTATGCTTATCCTTTTATATTTGACAGTAAGTAATTTTGTTCTTAGTTTGTTTCTCAACTGTTGTAAACAATTTACTAATAATCGAAAAGCAAGTTCAAATGAACATTGCCCCTCTTGCTGGATCAAAGTATCACAGATTTCATTAATCAGTATGTCTAAGCTCAAACTGCCTCATACTTTCAGTGCTGTAAATGGTAAATTATAAGACTGATGGATGGTATTATTGATTGATTTATCTAAATGTTTTAATTGTGGAGTTCGCTTTTTACAATGTAGTTGTACCAAATCAAACCAAAAACCATGGCCACAAACCAAACTGACAATTTAGTGAAATGTCCCAGTCCTACCAATAACTCTCAATTCTGAATTTAAATTATGAGTGAAATATGACAGGCTGATTAAAGTAATCTCTTTTTGTCATCCACAGAGAAGAGATTACACTGCCCTTACAAAATTCCTGCCACCAAAACATGAGTATGTGTTAGCGGTGCGGTTATCACCCATCCAGTGCAAGCTTTATCGATACTATCTGGACCACTTCACAGGTAAGAATTTAAATCATTCTGTTTATTCCACATCTTCGTTGTCCACATCTACATTGTCAACCCCCCCGATATTACTATGCTTTGGATTTATCAGTAGGGCTGGGTATCGTTCCAAAATTTTCGATACCGATACCCTGAATTCGATACCGGTTCCGAACGATACTTTTTTCGATACTTTTATTTTAAGAAATATATTTTAACAAGATGACATAACACAATCTCAGAGAAACTTTGGTTTTATTTTTTTCAGGATGTTTGTGACACTTTTCACAGCAGGCTTATCTTTGAAGACCAATAAACAAAGGAGCAAAAGCACAAAATGAACAAAGTGTAGTTAACACAATATATTAGTGCAAACAGTTTTAATATAGTTCAAGCAGTTTTAAGTCAATCAATTTTAAGTATTTGTGAGGCTTACTGCTGCTTAAAGGTTTAGTTCACCCAAAAATTTTAATTATGTCATTAATTATCTACAAATGAAGATATTTTGGATTTAATCCAAGAGCTTTCTGATCCTCACATTGATAAATCATTGAATAAAGTTATTTTTGTTTACTTTGCGCACAGAAGTATTCTTGCAGCTTCATTTAATTATGATTGAACCACTTATATCACATGGACTTATTTAGACTGTTTTTGGTTCCTTTCTGGGCATTGAAAAATGCATATCCAGTAAATCTATGGGAGGATCAGAAAGCTCTTGGATTAAATCCAAATGATCTTTATTTGTGTTCTGAAGGTAAACAAAGATCTTATGGGTTTGGAACAACATTAGGGTGGACATTTAAATAAGATGATTTTAGTGTAAACTTCATCATTTACTGTTAACCTTAAAGCATTTTACTATTGTATGTATTTTTACATTTCGGAGCCCCAGCCATCGCACAGTTATCCTCATTAGTCACGGAGGACGACGCTTGTGCTGGGCACATTGTTGGAGTCAGGAAAATACTGAGAGGATATGATGACTGCGCTGGCGTGATCTTCTTGCAGTCAAACACGGAGCAACTTTCTGCTCGTAAATTAATTCCGTGTACTGCGAGGTGTTTTATTGTGGCGCATACATTTATACATGTGACAGCATTCACGAGTTGTGCTTGTTGTTTTTGCACTTTAAGAGAGCTGAAAGTGACGGGGTGCGTTTCCCCTTTAAGAGTGTGTTTCCCCTTTAAGCGCGTGTGTCGAGGAGGAAAATAAAGATATCGGTTCATAAAGTTTTCATCCCGCGTTTGATGTCTCTTCTTTTAATTTTCTCCGCTTAAACGGCCACATTATCATATTAGACGTGTTGCCAGTCTTGGTCGCGATAACTTTTTTACTGATATTGCATCGCACGCTGTTGCCGCCAATCTTTGCATAATGTAGCCATACTTTTGATCGCTTAAACATTGTTTGCGTTAAATGTATGCCATGCTTTAAAGTGTAGTGTACGCATTACAGCCTCACATTTGACATGCTCTGGGCGAGTGGGCGTAATACTGCCGTAAACTATTGATTTTTAAGAAAGCCTCGCAGCAGGCTGATTCAGGCTCATCACCAGCATTTGATCCGGGCACGTTTAGGATGCCGCAGGTTTTCTAGCTCACTGACGTTGACAAGATTATACCCTTGGGTATCGAAATTTGGTACCGAACGAAAATGATTTTTTCGATACTCGATAGTATCGAGACGATTCGGTCGGTGCTTATAAAGTATCGAGCTCGATACCCAGCCCTATTTATCAGGGCAAATAATTGTTCTCCAACATGAAATATTATTCTTAATAATAATATTTTCTGAGTTTAGTAAATAGGAAACACATAACTGCTATCATAAAAGTAATTGCGAAATGTGTTATACAACCTATATTACTCCATTTTTAATAGTGATGCAACAAATTTCCGACTGCTAAAAATTATCAGGCAAAAATGGCATTTGTTTATTGGATAAAAGATTAATTTGAAATATTTAACGTGTAAAAAAAAAAAAAAACGCATTTAACAGGTTTTTTTAAATTATTTCCTGTTGTGGCGGCAGAATAGTGAGCGAACCTCACGTTCATCCACGAACCGGTCACTTTCTTTTTCACTTTCGGGTTGAGGGCGGCGTGATCACCGTTCGCCTAGAGCACCAGTTCAGCTTGCTCCGGCCCTTCGTGTGTTTAATGAGCAAAGGAATATGGATAAAGGATAATATGGATCTATGTAAATTTACTCAGTAAAAAAGCCAGATGATGTCGCAAGCTGTCAAAGACAGCATATTCCTCTCTAAGTTGATTCCAAGCGCCCTCAAATGTTTCATTAAGTTTGACGTGTTTCCCCCCTACATGCAACTCTTGTAGAGCGTCTGCTTCGCGTTGCTGTATCAGAATCCTTGCTTGATAAATACAGCCATACTTTAAAAACCGTAGTCGTGCGTGGTGATGCTCTGAAGGGAGTGCGCTGTACTGCGCTTTCACTCTCTCTCTCTCTCTCTCTCTCTCTCTCTCTCTCTCTCTCTCTCTCTCTCTCTCTCTCTCTCTCTGTGTGTGTGTGTGTGTGTGTGTGTGTGTTGTCACTCGATAATGTCAATAGACTGGCCTGTCTTAGCAACTGGCTAAATGTTAAAGAGGACTAAGCAAAATTGTTTCTACTTTATAATTAATGTTCTCAACTCGCAAATACAACTTAATGAATACAATTGTTTTTTTATATTTGGGGCGCCACGGTGGCGCGTGAGTAGCACGTTCGCCTCACAGCAAGAAGGTCGCTGGTTCGATCCCTGGTTGGGGCAGGTCCCGGTTGGGCCAGTTGGCATTTCTGTGTGGAGTTTGCATGTTCTCCCCGTGGTTGCGTGGGTTTCCTCCGGGTGCTCCGGTTTCCCCCACAGTCCAAAGACATGCGGTACAGGTGAATTGGGTAAGTTAAAATTGTCCATAGTGTTTGTGTGCGAATGAGAATGTATGGATGTGTTTCCCAGAGATGGGTTGTGGCTGGAAGGGCATCCGCTGCGTAAAACAAATGCCGGATAAGTTGGCGGTTCATTCCGCTGTGGCGACCCCGGATTAATAAAGGGACTAAGCCGAAAAGAAAATGAATGAATGAATGAATGAATTTCCATATTTGCAATGCCTGTATTTTGAATTTTTTTTTTTTTGTAGTTCACTAAGAATCCAACATGGAAATAATTTTTGTTTGTTATTGGCAATGATTGTTTTAAAATTCAAATACGTAATACTGTAATAAATACGGCCTTTCGGGATTAATCATGATTAATCACAAAAAAAGTGTGAATAATTAGTTAATTTTTTAAATAAATTGACAGCCCTAATATATATATATATATATATATATATATATATATATATATATTAGGGCTGATGTCTAATGTGAAACATTGTGATGGACGTTGGTGTTGTCGTAATATCTTTATTTATTTTTAATAATAATTAATAATAATTTTTTTATTATTTTTCAATTTTTTTTACAAAGTATTTTGGTTTCAGCTTCGGTTTTTTTTTTCAGAATTTTCAGTATCGTTCCAGAATTTTCCTTTCTGTGCATCTGTAGTCTTAAATGTGAGGTGAAAACAGCTTTTCCCCAGGCCTTTTTTTCAATTAAGTGGTTTAGTGGTGTTCTAGCTCAGATGGCAATTGTTCTGAAGCAGCTTTGCAGCTGGGAGAAGAAGAACAGCAGCTGGCACCAGGCCGCAAGGCTATCTGAACAAATTCCCACGTCCTTATCTAATGAAGAGCTTTGGGAGAATTTTCCAGTCAGAGGCTCATTAGGCCGGCTTTTCTTTGAGCCACTGCTATGCTATTGCACTACTGTTGTGACTGAGGGTGCAGACCCCAAGAGACCACCAACCAGACACTGTCTTTCCCTTAATGCCTCTGCTTTTGTCCTGGTGGCCTGCTTGGCCAAACCCTGATCCAATTTCATGCTGCCTTTAGGTGAGCTCACATTCAGTGTGTTGCACAAATTACAGTGTACATAAAAGCTGCTGTGTCTCATATTTTTGTTAAAAGTATACTCTTCAACAATGCATACAACGATTATACCCCTAGCCTGTTTCTGGCTGACATTAGGATGTGAGAAGACTGATTAGAGTATGACTATTTCCAATTGTCCAGTATGTCAGGAATGCCATTAGTTGTAAAGCCAATATCAGGCTGGGTTGAAGCACACAAACCCTAACATGTATATAATCATGGACACTGCAGCATCTTTTTTTTTTCAACATGTGATGCATCAAAATGTTAAAAATATATAATATATTTCACTTTGCTACAGTGCTACAATCTTATTTAAATTAATATAAGAGGTCATGCCATAATTTGAAATTTGCATGGTCTTATGTTTTCTGTCTCACACCTTACATGTATATGAATACGTGTCAGTGGAGCAAAAAGTATAGATTGACCAGCTCTTGACCTGAATTTGTTATAACGGTTGATAGTAGAGTAATTCTTAATTCTGATTGGTTGTTGATCTCACATACAAGAGCAAAAGAACCAAATGCCTCAATGACATTGACCAAACACATAATTATATTAAGCAAAAGGATGGAAATAGCGAAATATATATGTTTTTTACACAACCCTATCTCTTTGTTTCATACAAACATGCACATATACAGTTGACACACTCTCAAACATAAAAAAATACCAGTGAACATTCTTTCTGATAACAGAGATGCTGCTGCCAATCACTATTAAGAGATGCACAGACTCGCACTTTGCTTCAGTTCTCTTGCATTATAGCTGTGAGAAGCAATTAGTGGGCTAAGCACTAGCCAATTAGTTGAGGAAGAATGAAGAGCTAAAATTTGCTGGCAGTATCAGACTAACAGTAACACTAATTGAAGATATTTTAAGATAGTTTTAATTAAATGGCTGAAACAAATTAATAATACAGTCCAGGAGTGTACATAGTGGACACTTCTAGTTACTGCATCCATCTAGTTTTATCATTAAGACCCCCTTTACACTAATACGTTTTAGTTTTAAAACACATAAGTTTTGCTCCGGTTACGCCCTCCGTCCACACTACCACAGAGTTTTTGAGCCCTGAAAACGGAGTGTTTTGAAAACGCTGAAGAGGCTGTTTAGGTTTGAAAACGCTGCTGCTCCATGTCAGTGTGAATGGGGGGAAAACTGAGATATCTGAAAACGGAGGTGTGGCTGCAGACATTGACGCTACCTGATTGGGGCTTTTTCATCAATATTAAGTGAACAAAGTTCAGTCTTTCACCCTTTCCTTAAGTTCAGAGTTCGCAAGCTTGAAGGTGATTCACATCACCCTGCCTACATTGTTTCAATATCTTAACAATTAAAAGAAAACATGATTTAAGAAACTCTCTTTTTTAAAATTTTGATATTAACAACTTAACCAACACTTTAATGTTAGGGCATTGTGTAGCTACATATATGACCGTCATCTTCACTGTATGCATATTTAGAACAAAACAAAGCCTATAACATAACTGCCTTCTTTCATTTCCTTCAAAAAACACAAAACATACCCTGTCTCCTGTGCTGAATATCTGTTTTAATAGTCAATAATGGCCATTATAAAAGTATAACGTACAATAAGTTTATACAGTATAGGAAATAACGGCAAGTAATCTGTTAAATGTGCAGAAACAGTGTACATGATTACATAAATTAATAAATTAACTTATCTTTATGCTCAAACACATTACCTGAGAACAAGTAATAGATTCAAAAGACCAAAGAGACCGAAAGAGACCCGTTAGATAGGGACAAGATGAATTAAATATAATGTTTAACAACTATACTGAGATGAAATCCAGCGGAAAATCCTCGATGAACTGTCCAAAGAAACAGTGTACATGGTTACATAAATTAATATATTAACTTATCTTTGCGCTCAAACACGTTTCCTGAGAACAAGTAATAGATTCAAAAGACCAAGGAGTCAATAGATAGAGACAAGATGAATTAAATATAATGTTTAACAACTATAGTGAGGTGAAATCTAGCGGAAAATCCTTCAACTGTCCGAAGTGCGCTGCTCTCACCTGGGGAGGTGTGCTTAAAGCACCCGCTGACTGGCTGGAGCTTAGATGTGTGCATACGCTGCAGCGCATGCCAAAGTGCGTGTGTGTTTGGTCATGTGATGTGGGTATTCAGCTGTATAGTGTGGACTGAAATCTTTTCAGAAATGCTGGATGAAACGTCAGTGTGGACGTGAATCTTTTTCATTCTAAAACATATTAATAAATTGGGGGCTAATAAAATTACAAACATAACACTGTCATCTCTGGGCTAGCTTGTTCACAAGGAACATTTAAGCGTGGTTTTGTACATACACAGCTGTTCCTGACTGTTATAAATATGAATACAAGGGGCAAACAAAAATGCCATAAGCTGTGACACTTTTGTGCTTTTTCACTTTCTCTCATACACACAGACAACACACGTGGGTATTGGTGGTTTGCAGGGACTCTCTATAGGCGGAATGTATTTTATACAATAAAACGCTTTGTATATGGCCCAACTCCACCCCAACCCCTAAACCCAACCTCACAAGAAACATGTGGCTGATTTTTAATGGTAAAAGGCTCCATTTAGTATGATTTATAAGCATTTTGAGTTACAAGGACATCAGACATGTCCTCATAAACCACGGTAATAGAGTACATACAACTAGGTCATTCTCGTGTCGTTATACAAAAACTGGCCTTCATTTCAAAACCATGTATTGAGCTTTAAAGGGTTTTGAACTCCTCATTTTGTCATCATAATTTGTAATTCCTGTTTGGGATATGTTAAAGCATGACAAACTAATGTGCGAAGGATTTGCAAATTCTTACTTGCCCATCTCCTGTAGACAGGGTTCAGTCTTCGTCCAATATGCAGCTTGCATGTTGTTTTTTTATAATTTTTTTTAAAATAGCAAATTGAAATAGACGATTCGAAGAAATGACATACAGCAGTTTCTGAAAGTTTGTAGCGAAGCCTTTCTTGCAGAGTCATGTTTTACTTGTGGTTTTTGAATGGAGGATTTTGTTACATTGCTTTTCTAAGTATCAGTGTGAAAACAGGCAGCGTGAGCCTCTCACAGTCCTAAGAGCTTGTTTACCTTCACAGTTAATCCTCTCAGCTAATCTGAATTCATGATTTAGAGAGCTGTGGTGTACCATGCTCTGGCATGCTGGGCTAGAGACCGTGCCAGCAGCGGGCACTAAATGTCTCCCTCTGAACAGGTGTCGGTTCTGCCTTGGAGAGTGGAAAAGGCCGCGCGGGGACCAAACTCTTCCAGGATTTCCAGATGCTCAGCAGAATCTGGACCCATCCATGGTGTCTCCAGCTGGACTATATCAGTAAAGAAAACAAGGTGAGGGAATAAAGACAGAGGACTGCAGACTTCTAAAAACACAACCCTGCGGGAATTTACTTAAGGGGGGAACTTTCCCTAAATTCATCGCATTTTGTGCACAGACAGGACTCCATAACCCCCCCACCCCCACCCCCCACCACAAAAAAAAGAAAAAGAATAAGGGACCATGTAGTTTTTTTTTAGTTTGCCAAAGAAGCACTTTACCCATCATTCACTTTACCTATCGTTCACATTAACTATAATGGGTTTATGTTAAACCATAAAAAACTGGATATCCATAAGATTTAAAACATTTATAGCTTGCCAACTTCAGAATCTCTCCAGAGGAAGGTCATCCAGGTACTGTTTTTCGAATACACACTACTCTGCTCACGTTCTTTTTTTTTTAGTGTACTGTATATGTGATTTCAGATGCAGACGTAGTCCTAAACGTTTGAGGGAAAGTAACTGATGGTGCAATTTTAATTTTGGACTAAACTATTAATTTAACGGAGTTGTTTATACTTCCAACATCTTTACTGGTCATTTTCAAAACAAAAAGATCTTTTTTTTTTTTTAAACCAGATTACTTTAAGCTTTTTTTTCTTTTTCTTTTTTTACAAATAAAAAATATTGCCAGACATACATTCATATATCATAAAATAATCACTGTGATCTCACAAAAACCACTGATCTTGATGTGAAATATGACTTGGTCATAATATGATGTGACCGGTAAATGTTTTAATATGAATAAAAATGTATTATATATTATATAAAGCAATTAAATGTTTATTATATAAAGCAATTAAATCTCTTCAGTGGATGCATTTAAAATGCTTAATTTATGGACCCAAGTTTTATTTACCTGGACTCTCAATGGAGAGACTGCAAGAAAGTTTTAGGCTGCGTCTTGAGTACGGCTGTAACAGATCATAAATCAACCGATCAGAACCCACAGTTCGGAACGCACGTGACACGTGGATTAAATCTCTCTTTTGAACTTGTAGGTTAATCCAACATTTATAATATTTGCAGAGAGAATTGCGTTCATTCAAATCACCTTTATGAAAGCATTTTGGCTTCCCTGTAAAAAATATTGATGACGGAAAAAGTTGTTGTGGGACCTACCTAAATGCTTTCTTAGATTAGTATTAGTGTCTTAGTGTTTTCTGTCACTGTCTAGCCTGCATTTATGCATTCAGTGTAAAGCTGCATGATTAAACATTAATAGATTGTAATCTCAATTCAAACCCGTGCAACATGAATGATAAAAGATAAGGATTTGCATGTGTTTATTAATACTTCGAAGTGCTCCATTCAAATCTGAGTAGATCTAGAGAGGTTCAGTTTACACTTTTTTTTAGTTAGTTACAAATATTTAAATAACAGAAATACCTATAACAACAGTTTATAGTTGAAATATGTACACTGATGTTTATGGTGAAGATTCAAATCGCCATTTAATGGAACGACGCTGGTGAATTTTGTAGCAATTACATTTGTGTAACCAACAAGTGGCGACAAACAACCATCAAAATTATGTCACTGATTAGGTTTTCAAAAGTTATACACCTTTCATGTGTGAATTGTTGAAACATTCATTGAAAATAAATTTATATTTTTAGTTTATAGTTTATGGGCGCCACGGTGGCCTAGTGGTTAGCACGTTCGCCTCACAGCAAGAAGGTCGCTGGTTCGTGCCCCGGCTGGGTCAGTTGGCATTTCTGTGTGGAGTTTGCATGTTCTCCCCGTGGTTGCGTGGGTTTCCTCCGGGTGCTCCGGTTTCCCCCACAAGTCCAAAGACATGTGGCATCGGTGAATTGGGTAGGCTAAATTGTCCGTATAGTGTATGAGTGTGAATGTGTGTGTGTGGATGTTTCCCAGGGATGGGTTGCGGCTGGAAGGGCATCCGCTGTGTAAAAATATGCTGGATAAGTTGGCGGTTGATTCCGCTGTGGCGACCCCGGATTAATAAAGGGACTAAGCCAACAAGAAAATGAATGAATGAGTTTATAGTCTATATTTATATTTATTATAAAGATTTCTATATTTAGCATTATCAGCAACAGCAGTAAAGATACTTATTCGTATTGAATATTTTCCTTTTATTCAGCTGCTTCTTTCGTGATTTTTATTTGGATTAAAATTACAGGTTCTAAGTTCTGTTTGTTGAAACCAATGGTTTTTGCACTAATATTTTTGTATAAATGGAAAGCAAATGACATTTGTCTCCATTCTTTTGCTGATCCCAAAAAAGGCCCAATCCATGACTCAAATACCGTAGTGTGATCCGAACCGTGGGATTTTTGATCTGTTACACCACTAGCTTCGAGTAGGTTTAAAATTTGAATTTGAGTTTACTACATGACCATTAGTAAAAGTATGTTCTATGTAGTATGAATAAGAGAAGTATAGATGGAACTTGCCCACTTCAGAATCTCTCCAGAAGGAGGTCACCCAGGTACTTTTTACGTGCTGTTTTTTTGAATACACACTACTCAGCCCACGAGCAGTTTTTAGCATCCTGTATATGCGATTTTGGATGCAGCCGTAGTCTTAAACGTTTGAGGGAAAGTAACTGATGGCAGAGTTGTTCATATTTCCAACATCTTAACTGTTTTTTTTTGTTTGTTTGTTTGTTTGTTTGTTTTTCTTCGTTCTGCAAAATGACAGGGATACTTCGATGAGGACAGTATGGAAGAGTTCATAGCCTCAGAAACAGAGGAGTCGTCCATGAGTTTGACTTCTGAAGATGAGAAGCCCAAAAGGTTCGAGATGAGTCTTTCTCTTTCCTGGCAAATGTCGTGTTTGCTACCTAGATGATGACAGATCTGTTTCCTTAAATCCCCGTACAGGAAGAAGAAACGAGGCAGAGGCAAAGGCTCTGACAAGTCTGACAGCGATGACCTGGAAGTTATTAAGGAATGGAACACCAGCTCTCGTGGAGGAAACCCTGAGGGGCGGAACAGAGCAGAGCCTGTGGAGGAGGGTATGATTGAGCTTACCCAGATAACAGTTGGGCAGTAGTGTTTTATTATTAGAAGTACTTTAATTACAAGACTTCAATTCTGATTATAGAAACAAATACAGTACAGTGTAAAAGTATAAGGCCATTACCAGCTCTGGTGTTTTAATGACCCTTATATATTTAAGTTTTGAACCTCTTTTAGAATTTACAAAAGGTCTTCTTTTGATTGTGGCATAGTTTGTTTATTGTCCAGAAAATCCCATACTGCCTCAATAATGTTTAGGTCTGGACTCTGTGAAGGCCATTTTTCAGTATAAATGTGATTTGAATTCTTAGACTGATGAGATTAAGCTCATTTTAAGCATCATTTTAGTAATATGCAATCAGTTGTATTTAAATATGTAACGTTGGTTAACAGCAATAAACATGTTAACACATGTTTCCCTAAAAGCAAGCTTTTTTATTTTTTTATTAATTAATTAATTTCTTTTTTTTTTTTTTTTTTTAGTTCGTCCTTCAAACTCAGGTCCTGGCAGTCCATCACCAGAATGGTACAAAGAGTTTGTGTCTGAGGAAGATGCTGAGGTGCTGACTCACTCTGGGAAAATGGTGCTACTTTTTGAGATCCTCCGCTTGGCTGAAGAAGTGGAAGATAAAGTGTGAGTTAAATTTTGTCTGAGTGGCAATAGTTATCTATCGGCTCATAATTCATTGATTGTACATGTGGTTAACCTGGTCGATCTGATTTGTGTTGTGTCTTATGTGTTTAGGTTGGTGTTCAGCCAGTCTCTCATTTCTCTTGACCTCATTGAGGACTTTCTGGAGTTAGCAGGCAGGGCCAAAGAGGAGGGGAAAGAATCGCCATACAAAGGTAAGACATACTGTTGTATTTAAACAACTATAGAATTTAGCAACGTTTTTGTACTATCTATGTTCTATGTTAACTTGCAGAACAAGAACTATTGTGTTCTTTGTGTTTTGGACAGTGTCTGTCAATAGAAATGTTTCCTTCGTCAATGTGAAATCAGAACTCATGCTACTTTTTATTTATTTATTATTATTTATTTATTTTATTATGTCTTTGTCTAGATTCCATAGAGTTTATTAACCATATGTCAAATATATTTTTGGTCTGTTTACTATTTAAAAAATATTCAAAAGTAAAATTAGGGCTGTGCGATAAAATCGGTATCAGTATTTATTGATCGTACACCATTGTCAATAACGATCAAAAAAGTTTGGTATGAAATTTTGGTATGAAGGTTATAGTTTTATTAAAATGTGGCTGCTTAGTGCTCACATTGGAAGCAGTGCCAATACGTTTAGGGTGTAAGTTTGTCATTTCCAATGGAGGCGTGCGCATTTTCATAAGGAGCGGCGTGCATGTGACGTACATGTATTTTCTAGGTACACCTAGTTGAAAAACATCGAAACTTTTCCAGAATGCCGCGAGCACACCGCGATTCACGCAAGTAAACTGACTAATCGGATTCACACTTTGTTTGGAAAATACACATTTCAGTAATAACGGGAGACTAAGTACCTCAAACAAACCCAGAGCAACCAAACACCGCAGTGCTTTTACTTTTCTCCTTAAACTTGTATCAGAGCTGAAGCAATGGCTTCTCCATTTGTCATCCTCTGAGAAAATTGATGGTCGCCTAGTTACAGAAAAACGACAGGGGAGCACGAGCGCAAAGCACATTGAAAATGGTGGAGGAAACCACACGCTCTCGCTTGTCACTTAAGGTCAGAATAACAACACATGCAAAAATGAGTGTGGTGACTAGCAGCAGTGAGGAGATTGTAAATAAAAAAGGATGTAAAGATGCCGCCAAAGTGGCTTTTTGGTTACTTTTCTTGTGCATCCCAACCACTAGCAAGATTTTTTTAGCACAGTGGGAATGTAGTCATCCAACTTCACAATTTGTAATATTGCAATATACATGTGAAAAATGATGGCTGGTTCCTTTACTTGAGAGCTCAGATTTAAATATTATAATTTTTTTGTTTACAGAGTTTGAGGTTTACTGTATCATTATTATCGACACCTTACAGATGTTAATCTACCTTAAGGTTTGCTTTGATTGTTCAGCATTTACACTTTCCCATTGCACATACTTTGTAACGTTTTATTTATGAAGTATTTTGATTAAATATTTTAGTTTTTGTGCGCCACGGTGGCATAGTGAGTAGCACGTTCGCCTCACAACAAGAAGGTCGCTGGTTCGAGCCTCGGCTGGGTCAATTGGCATTTTCTGTGTGGAGTTTGCATGTTCTCCCCGTGGTTGCGTGGGTTTCCTCCGGGTGCTCCGGTTTCCCCCACAAGTCCAAAGACGTGGTATAGGTGAATTGGGTAGGCTAAATTGTCCATAGTGTATGAGTGTGAATGAGTGTGCATGGATGTTTCCCAGAGATGGGTTGCGGCTGGAAAGGCATCCGCTGCGATATCGCCCAGCCCTAAGTAAAATATTGACATCAAAAGTAATTATTCCTAAAGGCTGGTTTATACTTTTGCCTGGCGCTGTGTCTCGAACCTCCGCTGACTGCGTGCATGCCTCACAAAATGGACAAGGTTTTTATACTTGATTTTAAAATGACAGGTGGCAGTCAAAAAAAAAAGACTGTAAAATCAGATGGATAAACGTAGAAGTGGAAAGTTTCAGTAACTATGTCATATCATTAATATTATTGAAGAGGTTTAAACTAGTTTTTTTATCAATTATTTTAATGATTATAAGGATTTGTATAACCATTCAAGATTTTTTTAAAATCAAACGTTGATGCATCACTTGCTTTTGTTCATATCTTAGACAGTTTTACCTATAAACGTTTGTTAAATATTATTAACGAGAACACGGGTTTGCCTACAAATTATTATGGAAAGAATAAAAGTAAAAAAGTACTCTTACTAAAAAATACTGCAGGTTTTTTAGATTTATCCTGCTCCACAATTGACACATTGTCTGGCTAGTTTCTGTCCTCTGCTTATTTGCTAAAAACGCAACAATGGTCCAACATTTCTGACCATTATCACCAATAAAGCCTAGAAAATAGGACATCAGTGTATTGTAAACCGATAGGTTCAAATATTCCTTTCCAGTTATCCAAGAAATAATTTGTTCCTTCAGTTTAGTTTTCATTCATTCATTTCCTTTTCGGCTTAGTCCCTTTATTAATTCGGGGTCACCACAGCGGAATGAACCACCAACTTATTCAGCATTTGTTTTACGCAGCGGATGCCCTTCCAGCCACAACCCATCTCTGGGAAACACATCCATACATTCTCATTCACACACATACACTACGGACAATTTAGCTTACCCAATTCACCTGTACCGCATGTCTTTGGACTGTGGGGGAAACCGGAGCACCCGGAGGAAACCCACGCAACCACGGGGAGAACATGCAAACTCCACACAGAAATGCCAACTGGCCCAGCCGGGGATCGAACCAGCGACCTTCTTGCTGTGAGGCGAACGTGCTAACCACTCGGCCACCGTGGCGCCCTCAGTTTAGTTTTGTAACTATTAAATTGTTTTAAATTCAAAACTGATATATATACATCAGTGTAAAACATGTAAATGGTGGAAAAAACATTCTGTAATTGTGTAGCTGGGTCTCCACTTTTGCCATGACCTCTTTTGGCTTTAACAAACTCATCCCTAGTCTCTTTTTTTAACAAAAACCTTCTTTCTTTTCCACTGCTGTTGCAATTTTTTAGCCAATAAGTATTGGTCATCTGGTTCTCCATATGATCACACATGAACGAATCATTAGGATGTCTATACAGTCATACCTGTTTCATACAAAATCTCATCAAAGTGATTCATGTTCAACTCAAATCAAATGCGGCGCCTTGTAAACTGTTCGCTCGCATCTCAAAACATTTTATGCGCTCCACCAGCCGAAATCATGTTGCGTGCACCCAAATCGAACCTTAGCAAACACAGCGACGATGTCACATTCGCTGCACGTGCTTAAGCAAACTAGCGAACGAGTCGAGTAGAGTAGTAGTCGAGTAGTAGGCTTAACAAACAATATGGGCACACCGTAAAAACCATGTACTGTATGTTCATGTTCATTTATATTGTTCCGAATTTAACTTTTATTTCATCAAATAAAGTAAATAGTGCTCACTGATCAGTGCAGACTGTGGATATGTTAACTTAGCCATATTTGTGCACCCATCTGACATAAATCTGGGTTTAAGTGCCCGCAGAAATGCTCAAATATGCCCATGTAAACATCAAGTCTCTGGAATAAGGTCATGGTCCTAATTAAACCTTTCCAGCTGTTTTCACTTTCATTATGAAAATGATTAGGCCTTTTTTATTTAGCAAAAAAATGTTTGCTTAAGGCTTTGCAATTTGTAATGAAAAGATCACAGAAGAATAATTGGAAACATATTGAAATGTTAGTTATGGACAAGTGTGGGAGGCTATGATATTAAACGCCGAACAGGTCTCTGTGCTTTGCCACCTATGTATGGTACATACTTTCTGTTGGAGCTCTCCATATACAACAAGCTCTGCGTAACAGCTGCATGAAACCTTTTCTGCAAACAGCTTGTTGACTGGCTGTGCTCCTGTTCTTTTCCTCAAGGGGAGGGCAAGTGGTTCAGAAACATTGACTACTACCGTTTGGATGGTTCCACGAATGCCTTGACCAGGAAGAAATGGGCAGAGGATTTCAATGACATCAGTAATGTTCGGTAAGACACTTTCCCCATGGAAAAAGCAAACATTGGACTGATTTCTCACTTGTTCATTAGTGACAGCCGCATTTGTTCTCTACAGGGGTCGATTGTTCCTCATTTCAACCAGAGCTGGTTCTCTTGGAATCAATTTGGTAGCTGCAAACAGGGTCATCATTTTTGATGCCTCATGGAACCCATCCTATGACATCCAGAGTATTTTCAGAGTCTACCGCTTTGGTCAAGAGAAGACCGTATATGTCTACAGGTTTTTGGCTCAGGTGAGAATGTGTGGCATCTCTACAGTTCAATATTTCACAGAGTATGTAAATTAATAATATTAATATTTCCTCACATTAACATAGCGCTTTTCTAGACACTCAATGCGCTTTACACAATGGGGGGGATCTCCTCATCCACCTGGATGACACAACGGCAGCCATAATGCACCACACCGCACACCCATGGTGGAGAGGAGACAGAGTGATTAAGCCAATTATGATACGGGGATGGTTAGGAGGCCAATAGGCAGTTCTGGCCAGGATGCCGGGGTTAAACCCCTAATCTTTTTCGAAGAACATCCTAGGATTTTTAATGACCACAGAGAGAGTCAGGACCTCGGTTTAACGTCTCATCCGAAAGACTGCGCTCACTGAGCAGTATAGGGTCCCCTTCACTATACTGGGTTGGAAGGACCCACACAGACCACAGTGCCCCCTTTAGACCCCACTAACACCACTTCCGGCAACAACCTAGCTTTCCTATGTGGTCTCCCATCCAGGTACTGACCGGGCGCAGCCCTGCTTAGCTTCAGTGGGTGACCTTGTGAGAGCTGCAGAGAGCTAGCTGCTGGCTGTAATTAACGCTAGGGATATCCTGATCAGGTTTTATACCCTCGAGTCCCTGTCATTTGATTTTGAGTATCTACCGATACGGAAACCTGATTCGATACTTCTCTAATACATTAAAAAAAAGAGTAAAGAGGAGTGAAGAAACGGATCCAGAATGGAGTCAATCCATTGTGTGGTAAGGCTTAGTAGAGACATAAGAGCTACAGATGAACTCCATATGTCTGTGGTGAACGAAACATAGGGTACATCTGTTAACAGGACAAGTAGTTTGTCAGATATCTTCTTATAAAGCGCTTGCAGAGCTTTCTCTGTGAATTAGTGGTGAGACAGCTATTCAAATCAAGGTTCTATGTGCTCCATAAGCGTAAGAAACCCAGGGTTCTCTATAAAGGCGAATGGCAGGTCAGTCATTGCGATCAATTGTGCTATCTTGGCTGTGATGTGCCTTCACGATGTCACACAATTTTTTTTTCTCCTCTTCAAACTCTCCTGCAGCGTAAGCTGACTTCTCTTCGGTTAGGTTGTCTGGGTAAACTCGCTGTATTGAATCAGGGTATTTGTTTTTGAGGTGTCTATCAGGTTTGTTGTGTTAAATGTAACCTTTTTCCTTCCATCTTTTGCAATGCCAAGTTTACATTTCTCACAGATTACTATGGCAATATTGTCGTCATCAACTTTATAATACCTTCAGACCACAGACATACTCACACTTTCTGCTTCAAGCTGCTTCTGTGTTCTACTTTGCCGGCATTTAACCAATAGCGTCTTAGCAATGATTGCGGCATGACTTCACTTTGTTGCAGTTTTTGTGTGAAGTAAAGAAAGAGAAAAGAGGTCTACCTATACCTATAGATGTATTAAAAAATAATGAGAGTTTATATATATATATATATATATATATATATATATATATATATATATATATATAAAATCATGTGATTGGATCAGGATATCCCTAATTAACGCTGCTTTTATGATTCATATTAGAGGGTCATCAAAGACATGTTCAATGAGAAGAATAAATATGCTAATATTATGGTAATATGTGGCATTAAGTAAATATTTTCATCTAAGAGAACAGAATTTTGGCATTGTTTTATCTGCAAGCAATATGCTTCTAGGCTATACCTATAGTGGCTAAAAATGTTGCTTTTTATGGTCAATTACTAGGTTATAAATTACATTTTTATTTTTCTTCTGTAGGGAACCATGGAGGAGAAGATCTACGACCGGCAGGTCGCCAAACAGTCACTGTCTTTCAGAGTGGTGGACCAACAACAGATTGAACGGCACTTTACCATGAATGAGCTGACAGAGCTCTACACATTTGAACCTGACCAGCTGGATGATCCCTCTGAGAAGAAGAGCAAGCGAGCCACACCCATGCTGCCTAAGGTAAGAAACACTTTTTAAAGTTTAAAGCATCTTTGCAGAAAGTAATTATGATAAAGTGGTCTCAAACCAAGAGGACCACTGTCCTGCATAGTTTATTGTGCTGCCCTCCACCAAGGTAGTTTAAATGCTGATTCAGAGTCAGGGCCTAATTCAAAAACAATTTGCACCTTAAGCACCAGATATAATAGCACCAAAACATTGCCAGGCTGCTGGCCAACATGCATAACAGAAACTGTTCTGAGACCATTTTTTAAAGTAGTTGCTGCAATGATGGTTTCTTAATATTTGGTGCTTTCGCATTTGCATTGCTGGAAAAGATGAGGTGTATACAGTCATGTCAGACCTGGATTTAAGGTGGCTCTCTAGCCAATGGAATAGCAAAGTGGTTTTTAGAAGGCTTCCCAGATAAACTAGCTCCAAACCGAACCCAACAGCTCCTGGTTCCTGCTGGTGGAAAAGGGGTATGTGTTAAACCGCTAGTTCAACCTAAAAGGAAAATTCATTCATTTATTTTAATTTTGGCTTAGTCCCTTTATTAATCTGGGGTCGCCACAGCGGAATTAACCGCCAACTTATCAGGCATATGTTTTACGCAGTAAATACCCTTCCTGCTGCAACTCATCACTGGGAAACATCCACACACGCTCATTCACACACATTCTAAAGGGAAAATTGTCATCACTTACTCAACCATGACATTCCACGGTTTAATCCAGGACTAAAAGTAGCCATTTGTAACCCCACTGAGATTTTAGATAAAGACAAGTAATATTTTTTCATGTCAGCATGTGCAATGCAAATCTCATTTCACGATATCAATGAGCTGTGTAAATCGTTGTGCATCTATTTTGAGTCATTGGCACTTAGATTGGACATTAAAAGTAAGGTAGGCTATGTTTACACACGGTGTCTGTGGGGTCTTAAAAAGTATTAAAAGTTGATAAATCAATTATGAGAAAATTGAAGGCCTTTAAAAGTTATTAAAGTCTTTATCGTTTTTTTGTGAGGTCCTTAAGTGTTGTTCAAAGTGTTTGACTCCAAAAAAGCATAAATATATATATTTTCCTCCCTGTATTAACAATGGCGTGCTCGATCCGCGCGATCGGTTTGGGCCGGGGCGCCTCCAGCCAAGCTCCTCCGTTCGTAATTTGCGACAAACGCGGGAAGATGATGTGACGCTCTCCGTTGAAAACTATAGAGCGTCACATCATAGTATAGAACTATATGGTGAAACTATAGAGCGAAACAGACAGCTAAATAAGAAAAATGTAAGTTTGCGTACTCCTGGTCAGAGAAAGACGAGTTTAAACAGTGGCTGAAGCCTTTAGCTGAAAACAACTGCATGATTTATTCTTTTAAGCTTTGTTTCTTCCGAGCTTATCTGAGTTCTGTTGCATGTTTTTGCTCCATTGATTTATTTAACTGGAACTGTTTATTAACAACTGTTAATTAAGTAAAATTTTTGATACTGATTAGAACTTGAAGTGACGACGAGGTCTTATAATATTCTGAGAAGGTCTTTAAAAAGTCTTAAAAAGGTATTTAAATTATCTTTAGGATTCCTGCATATACCCTGTTACATGACTGATGTAGCTAAAAACATAAATGTTTTTCCCTTGTGTTTAAAAAAAACTTTGCATTTACGTGAAAAAACTTCAAGAAGTTCCACTTGTAAGCTGTTTTCAGTCCTAAAAAGTGCTGTTATTGTGTAAATAATTAGGCAAAATGCATAAATGTTCAGCGTTTTGGCTGATAACTTCGTTTAAACAGCCCCTTAGAGTCTGTTGAGGCCTGACAATGGCGGCATTAGAGATCTAATTCTGAGGAATGTCATATTTGTATCTGAACATCTTTCTCACACACACCTTTGAGCTTCAATTCCTCTCACTGCTATTGGGCTTTATTAGACTGTTGTTAGAGAAGTCGAACTGCAGTACAGCAACATAAAATTTAATTGCAATGCTGAATGATCTGCTGTTGTGAGCTCGAGGCTATCCAAGTTATCCAAGATTGCCCCATGACGAAAGACATCTTTCTACGATTACCAAAATCTACCTCAGACTGCAGAATCATGTGTGCTGAAATTGAATGCCTCCGGCCAGTTTTCTGTGCACGTTACCTTTTGATGACTGAGATATTGTTATCTACTTGCCTAGTTTCCAAACCATTCAGTGTCTCTCAGAGGGATGCTGGGATTGAAGAACAGGGCTCTGCTCTTGTCTTCATAGTGAGAAGTTATGTGCATTTTTAACCACAGGTGGGTCACAGAGGAGAATACCTGAAAATGTTACATAACCCAGTGACCCAGCACACTCACTTTTCACTATTGAAATGACAATAATGCACGCTTGGGAGAATTTTTTTTTTTTACCTCAAACATGGTTTTGTCAGTCATCTCTCCTTATTCTTCTAATATAAGAAATGTACTGACAATTACGGAATTAAACTCAATGCTGACTTTCTACTCATTCATAAGTCAAATTGGATGGCTCTATGGATGCTCATTTCGGTGAAAAAGACGTGACTGACATAACGCTTTTATGCTCAGGGTCGACTTTTATTTGAACTGTGAGCACACAGCATTCAACAACAAAAACATAAGGCTCGCAGGGCACATAAGCAGCGCGCAAAACACTCACGGCTATTAATAAACCATTCAAAAGATGCCCCTCTCAATGCAAAAAACTGTTCACTGTGATCGGCCAAATCATTTTACTGTTTTACCGATACCATTAATAATTTAAAAAACGCACCCTTTTAGTTAATTGTTAATCAGTGTGGTCTACTAAATGAATGCATTTTAATGCATGAAGTGGTGCCATGCGTCCACAATATTCTTCTGTGACTCTGTTCTGCATTTTTTAATTTATTTTAATTTTTTTGGGCTTGGGGGTCGGATCACATACCTGAAGGATCAACTTGGCCTTCGATTGTGCATCTAATTACTCTCAAGAGCATCCAGCTGCACACAGCTACCTCTGTAGCTCTTGTTTACTGAAGAATCTGTGATTCCTTGATCCTCTAATTGAAGACAAAACCAAAATCACAACCAAAAACACACGGCTGCACACTTTGGTTTTGCGCACTACAAAAGGTTTATATTGGGAATGGCATAGCCCCCTGTGTTTATTTTATTTTAATTTTTTTAAACCCAAAATGTTTTGTCATGGAGTTTTTGGAGGTGGATGTTTGGGAAATATGTTGTTTATTATCAAGTTTTAATCGGAAATGAAGAGCAACCTTTGCACACAGCAGATGACCACATTTGGCAAAGTGGGTTTCTAAATGTAGCAAGTTAACCATAATGGATGAAATCTGCTCCCTGTAATCATATGAAGATCACCCAGTCATTCCTCAAAATGCCAGTAGAACACATGAAACATTTCTAAATCTGCACAACCTCTGTCCACCACTGGTTTTGTTACCTTGTGTTATATATAAAATCAAAATATGAATATAATGCAAACCTTTTTGCAAGCACAAACCTCAGTTTTGCGGTTGAGAACGTGGATATGTTGAACTCTAGGCATGGGACGATAAGTAGTTTCAAGGTTTACTGCGTTTTAGAAAAGTCAAGGTTTTAAAACCACTAAAATGCTCTGTTATACCGTTCCCAAGGTATATCTAAGGTTTTTTTTAATGTATTTTTTTGTTGGTTTTTGAAACTAATGAAGAGAGCAAAAGTCAATGATTTATTTAAACTATTTAGCCTGACATGTTTACTCCTCCAAGATATTATAAATGTTTCTTGAAATAAAATAAATTGTGTTCAATGGGGAAAAGTTTTTTTTGTTTGTTTGTTTGTTTGTTTGTGTTACCCAGACATTTAAAAATAAATAATTTTAGAGCAGTAATCACAAAACCGTGAAACCGTGGTATTTTTATTCAAGGTTATCATACCGTCAGTAACTTATACCGGCCCATGCCTATTGAACTCATTTAGCTTACATAATTAGCCTACAGAACTTTTCATTCCACATTTGCATGCAATCTATTTACTACAGGCACATCATAACTGTAGGTAAAAAGGATTAGAGTTAAACTTTATAAGTGTAACTCAAAACACCAAATGTGTTGTTCAGTTTAGCTGAGATAGACAAGGTTCACTGGAGGCTATGCAACTATTACTGGGCCCTGTTTGCACCCTGTTTGTGTAGAGTTCCCACTGCAAACACAGTTTGTTTGTATTATATATTACATTTCAAATAAAACCTATTAGCTTGCATCAACCCTTGAAGATATAGGGTATGAACGATTCCCCCCCTGTAATAGTACACCATAAACTTGCTGTGATCTTGCGATAGCAACTATTCCCACCAGTCCCGCCTTACTGCCCTGTTACTTTCCCTAGAGTTTCTGGTAAGATTCCCCCACCCCCTCTATGTCTAAAGCACACATCCTGCTTCTGAACCTGTGTGCTGTTGCAGCTCAGCCAAACATCAAGGCCATCTGTTGCACTGATCCACTACTTCGTCTCTGAAGTTTTCAAAGGAACGCTGTAAACCTCCCCCGACCTGATGAACAGTCATTATTCCAGAGCCCTTTTAGGATGTTCTTTGGCTTTTCAGAGAAACTAATTGGAGACAAAGGAAGCCAGCGGACTTCCACTCTAATGACAAAGAAGAGTGCTATGGCCCAGACACGAGAGCCACCCAGCTTGGGGTCTGGCCTTGCCCCCGGGCTCTTAGGAGGCCCATAATATCTAAGACCGGTGGGTAGACGGGAGTGACATGGTTGGTTCGGTGCGTACACTTCCTGACAGTGGTCCATCGGTGGGAAAGTGGTCATTTGCTTTCGCTCAGACTCCCCTGCCGACTGGAAAGGAACAGACTTTAGTTTGGGTAATTAGGTGCAGGAACTGTTCTTAATAAGTCCCCCAGATGTTCCTTAAATGAGTACTTGCCTTCAACCTTACATTTTAGACCAGCTCAGATGAAAGAACTGAAGGTGTGAACTGCGGTGCACTGTAGAAATTCTCACCTTCGATTAAAAAAAAAGAAAAGAAACGGTTGAATGATAGTTGAGACAGGCTTCATGGACACCTGACATCCGGCCATGTGCCAAACATCAAGAGCTCTGCAGACACAGACTGTTTATACCAGGGCACTGAGGTTATGTGTATAATTTGCGTGCAGCTGTAGAGTACGTTTTGCCTGGCTAAGGTTAGGTATTACAAATATCTCAATCCTTCACATTCCTTCAGTCTCTTGCTCTGGACCCCTTGGTTTCTTTGGTCTGTGCACCTGCATGTAAAACGCAGTTGCTTGTGAAATCTGGAGCAAGCATTAGGCTTTTCATTTTAAAAGCGGTAGATAAGATATTTGTTAACAAAAGATGCCCCTTTTCAGGTCACAAAGGTCAATGTGTTTCAATATGTCACGTTGTATTTTGAACGAAAAGAGAAAAATCTTCCACATTATTTAAAAGCACCTGTTTCTTAGCTTCATTTTATGACTGCAGCTTGTCACGCGTCCATTTCTCGTTCTTTACAAACTGTCTTCTACAGAGCGCATAGCAGAAGTTTATAGCGGTGGTAATGAGTGAAATAAAACAGAGTTTGTGAATATGGATTACATTTAATGTAATGTGGCATGCTCAAAAACCTTGAGAGGCAGTTTGGGCTGAAAGAGCTGTAGATGTGCTGAAAATGATTCAGTAGGAAGCCAAATAATACTAAAAAAGCATTCTTGTAACTTTGAACCTGATTGGATTTTTCACACCATTCGAGTTTATTTGGGGCTTTTTCTTAAGTAAATTGGCTTTGTTTGCCAAGTCATAAATATATGTAGTTCAGCAGCTCTCTATAGTTTATATGAATGTCCTTTCTTCAGCAATGATGTGGAAGCTGTCTCAGTTTTTATTTGCAAGAGTAGTTTTTGTTGCTTTTCCAGGCAATTAAAATAAAAATAGAAAAAAATGTCATGCAGCAAATGATCGAGCTTTAAGTTTAAAGGCATACTTCAGCTAAACTGAAAATGCTGTCGTCATTTACTCAATTTTCTCTTGTTTCAAACCTGTTGGACTTACTTTCTTCTGTTGAACGCAGAAGAAAATATTTTGAAGAAAGCTTGTAATCATTGACCTCTATTTTTTCCTATTATACAAGTCAAGGGTTACAGGTTTTCATCTTTCTTCAGACTATCTTGTCTAGTGTAATTACAGTTGAAATATTCCTTTAAGAGTGCAACTGTTCAAGCACAAAAAAGCTGTTTTCCAAGTTCTTTGAAATATCACAAATAGAGCTTGCTAATATGTTTAATTGTTTACCATATTAATGGTACAAGTTCTCAGAATTGTGCAAGTAGCACCACAAAAGGTCTTTTCACAGTTGTTTTTGTGTTAAAAAGTTAATATCTAGTTGATCAAATCTTCATTTCATGACCGCAGCTTGTCCGTTTCTGTCTTCTAAAGAGTGCACAGCATTATATTAAATGTAATCCATATTCACAAACTCATTTTATTTTACTCATTACCACCGCTGTAAACTTCTGCTGTGCACTTTTTAGAAGACAGGGTGTAAAGAATGAGAAATGGACTTTAATGAAATGAAGATTACAATACTTGTTACCTTATATTTATTATATATTAATGGTTTAATACAAAATAACTGTGAAAAGACTTTTTTTGCTGCTACTCACACCATTCTAAGAACATGCTTCGTTAATATGATGAACAATTAAGCATATTAGCAAGCTCTATTTATGATCTTTTAAAGGAACTTGGAAAACTATACATGCGAAGCGCTTACAGTGCATCCTGAAAGTATTCTTGGCGCTTCACTTTTTCCACATTTTATGTTACAGCCTTATTTCAAAAAAGGGATTAAATTCATTTATTTCCTCAATTCTGCACACAATACCCCATAATGACAATGTGAAAAAAGATTTTTTTGAAATTGTTGCAAATTTATTCAAAATAAAAAAACCTGAAAAATCACATGTATATAAGTATTCACAGCCTTTGCCGTAAAGCTCTAAATTGAGCTCAGGTAGATTCTGTTTCCACTGATGATTCTTGAGATGTTTCAGCAGCTTAATTGGAGTTCACCTGTATTAAATTCAGTTGATTGGACATGATTTTAAAAAAACGCATACACCTGTTTATGTAAGGTCCCAGGGTTGACAGTGCATGTCAAAGCACAAGGCTGGGGAAGGTTACAGAAATTTCTGCTGCTCTGAAAGTTCCAGTGAGTACAGTGGTCTCCATCATCCGCAAGTGGAAGATGTTTGGAACCACCACTGGAAGACTAGTCAGGATAGAGGGAAAGATTAATGCAGCAATGTACAGAGACATCCTAAATGAAAACCTGCTTCAGGTAGTGCTCTTGGCCTCAGACTGGGGCGACGGTTCATCTTCCAGCAGGAAAATGACCCAAAGCACACCGCCAAGATATCAATGGAGTGGCTTCACGACAACTCTGTGAATGTCCTTGAGTGGCCCAGCCAGAGTCTAGACCTATAGCCTATTGAACATTTCTGGAGAGATCTGAAAATGGCTGTACATCGTCGCTTCCCATCAAACCTGATAGAACTTGACAGGTAATGCAAAAATTGGTACTGGGCAAAAATTCCCAAAGACATGTGTGCCAAGCTTGTGGCATCATATTCAAAAAGACTTAAGGCTGTAATTGCTGCCAAAGGTGCATCAACAAAGTATTGAGCAAAGGCAGTACTTATGTACATAGGATTTTTTTTCAGGTTTTTTTTTTTTTCAGGTTTTTTATTAATAAACTTGCAACAATTTAAAAAAAAAATTGTCACAATGCCATTATGGGGTATTGTGTGTATATTTTTGATCCATTTTGAAATAAAGCTAACAAAAATGTGGAAAAAGTGAAGCGCTATGAATACTTTCTAGATGCACTGTATTAATTCTGACAGCAATAATGATATTCACTTCTTTGGTAATGTTGCTGTTAATTTTAATTATTGAAACAGTAAAAATGGAAGGGATTTTTGTGGTTGTGAAGTTTAAGTGAAGCGAGTATGGTGTTCAGACATGGGCAGATAGACTGGTCTTCACCTGGGGCTGTATTTAACCTTGCTGCAGTCTGGCTCAAGCACCACCATGCTTTGATCAAAAGCAAAATGCTTCCTCCCCCATTGGACTCCCCGTGGGATTCTTACTCCCCATTTCTGCTTGAGAAGAAGAAAAAAAATCTGCAGTCTGCTGATTCCCCCATTTCCCCCACCCAACCAATTTCACATCCATGCATGGAGTAAAATGATATCCTTTTCCTAAGCCGTCATTATGCATAGGGGTTAGCTCACAGTATGACAATGCTAGAGTTCTTGTTACCATCATTAGTGCCTTTGGTCGAGATGCACATGTAGGGCAGGTTATGGAGACGGACGAGACCACCCGCGGAGCTCCAGCGTGGAGACTAATCAGGAATCCCAGCATTGCCTGCTCCCCTCAACGGGTTGACTGTCATTTGACCCAGCGCCTCTGTGACCCATTTATTCTGATCAGAATTGGACAATATTCAGATAAGCTCAGTCCTTTTCTAATGACAATTGTTTGGATTGTGCTCAAACAACAGCAAAGGCCACCCTCGTAATGTCTTTTGCTTCAATTGCATTCACTAAAGGTCTTTGTGAACTGAAGTCCAAAATTTTTTTTAATCAGTTTTTTTTTTTTCGCATTTATATGCGAAAAATTTGTGATGAGAACCAACCTTGCACACTAAGTCCAATTCGTATTAATTAATCCCTTACGAAAAATCGCAAACATTTCAGAGTCAGTTCCAACAGTGATACTTTGTAATCCTCTCTCTTTTTCTACTTTGGGGTAGAAAGAGGAATAGGCTACATGTTGTGTTTGTCCAATACTTCATAGAGAAGGAGAGATCAAAGATCTATGCTATGATTATCCCGAACTGCAAAGTTTATTTTAGGAAATCAGTTTAATTTTGATACATTGCTTGTTATACTTTACACATTTATCTACACTGTGAAGCTCAACAATCAAGTTTGTCAATTGAAATGAGTGTAGTTAATGCAAAATTTACAGAAAGTTACCTCTACTCATTTGAAAAGAGTTTTGAAGTCAGTGTTAAAGGTAAGAAGTTAATTAAATACGTCATTACTTTAACTTAAATGGAGTAAGTTCACAGAACTCATGTAGATTAGTTTAACTCAAATGGTTTGTTGCAATCAGTTTTCTCAAACGCTTTGAATTGCCTTGACTTATAAGGTTTTACAGTACACAGTTGGTTTGAGTTCTATTCATTTATTGGGTTTTACTGTGGTCAAATTGCTTCGATTACTCAAATGGATTAAGTTCACAGTACTCATTAGGATTAGTTTTTGAACTTACATTGTTTGTTGCAATCGTTTTTCTCAAATGGTTTGAGTTACTTGAACCTTTTGGGTTTTACAGTGTAGATATATAAACAAATCCTGAACAGACATTAGCAGTACCTATAGACGTTATAAGAGATGGTGGCCGCGTTGACGTATCGAACAAATGGGCTGAAAGCAGACCATACTTTGTCTATGGACAGTAAGTCAAATGTATGGACACTTACAGACATCAGTCAGCAGGGAGAGGTGTGCAAGTTACTGACTGAATCCACATATAGTGATTCTCGACTGTACGCCACATTGTCTTTTTTTAAATGCACAGTTTGTCATAAAGTGATCTGTAGCTGAAATGACGACATACTATATTTAACTTTTTTACGTTTCAATATTTTTAATTTGATTTTTTTATGATGGACAAATGTTTTTGGAGGAAGTGTGTTAATACGATTGACATAACAAGAGGACGTTATGAAAATTTCGGATTTAGGGTGCAGTAACCTTGACTTTTATTTATTTTGCACACTTTCATCTTCTTCTTGATTGTTTTGTAGAAGGGGGTTGCTCACATGACAGCATCCAGCCATGTTTTAATTTAGCCACTTAGCGAAAAATTACCGCCACTTATTTAGTCGGGTTTATGGAGGACCTATATAGGCCTAGCATGATTGTGCTTGCATTTGCCACATGTTTTTATTTTCCGTCTATCGAATCCATTTAGTGAAAAGCCTTGATGTACATGAATCTGTGGCTCCACTCTCCATTACACTCTGCCGTAATGCAATAGGCATGCCTCTTTTATTGGTAGTACCTGTCTATCAGTGTACCTGTTATCTGTCTTGAGGAAAAAAATCTGCTATTTCTGTTCATAAAACACACTTTTGTGGACATTTGAGGTTTTATCACGTCATCCCTTACTCAAATCCTCACAATCAGTGCTAAATTTGGAAGCATGAGGCTTTTCTCAGTGAATGTTGGTGACTATTATGATTAATTTGGTGGTTGTTTTTAGTTTGTTGTCTCTGTTCAATCAGGAAACTATGTGTTTGTCATATGTTTATGTTCATAGTTTTGGAATACAGAAGTACATTCGATATTCGATACATTCGGTTTTGAGGACCTTTTCAATGTAAAGTGCAGGCAAGATAAACAAACAATAGCAGTAATTTTAGCCCATGTTTGTTTGAGCTCTGGATATGACTTGTGCGCCACTCAGGTATTGTTTTCAAGAACAATGTATCCATATATACGTTGCCCGAAGGCCTCTGAACTTTTAAGTGTTATCTTATAAAGATTGAAGGCTGTCTATTTATGTTATTACTCACTTATTTCTGATTTGTATGACAAACTGATTGACTATTTTTGAAAATTCTGCAAACTTTTGACATGAAGTAGACACTTTCTACCTGTAATATGCCTATTGGGTATCTGAGCCATGCAGTCGCAGTGAGAAAAAGATGTTTTGTATGATACACCAGAGTAGGGCTGGGCCGACAAGTGATATTATATTCAATCACGATAAAATTTATGTCAGTAACAATGATAGGCTTGTTCTTTTTTACTCTATATTAACCAAGAGCCAATTACATAACAGAAATGTGAAACAATGGGAATCTAAAAGTGTGTTGATAATAGAAAATGTACTGAATTTCCTGCCACCAAAAATGTATCAGCCGGAAATGTTATGCTATTTAATGGACCCTCTATTTTTTGTGGGTTCAGTCATTGTTGGGGTACACTTTTAAACCTGGTAGCATTAACAACTTATATTGAAAAATATATATTGCTATTGATCAATATGGAAAATAATTATTGAGACTGCATTTTTGCCATATTGGCCTGCACTACACCAGAGAATAACTGAAGTGCAGCAACTGGCCTGAAGTTGTCAAAGGATGTGATTCTCTGCATCCGTTTTTAGATGTTGAAATGTGGATGTAGCACTTAACTAAAGGCACAGATAGGTGTCCTTTTTTTAAATTAAAAGATCCATTTACGGTCTGCGCCAGTAGTGTAGTAGTTAGTGCGTCGACACATGCACTCCGGTGCTCGCGGCGACCTGAGTTCGATTCCACCTCCTGTGCCGATCCTTCCCCTCTCTCTGCTCCTCATGCTTTCCTGTCGATTCTCTGTGCTGTCCTATCTAATAAAGGTGAAAACCCTATAAAAAATAATTATGAGAAGCAAAGATCCATTTATAGCATTACATTTTGAAAAATCAAAATAAATTAAAGTATTTATTTAATAATTTTTATTGATTCATTTGGCCTAGTCTCTGATTTGTCAGGTGTCACCACAGCGGAATGAACCGCCAACTTATCTAGCATATGTTTTAAGCAGCGAATGCCTTTCCAACCACAACCCAGTACTGGGAAACACCCATACACTCTTGCACTCACCCACCACTCATACACTACAGCCAATTTCGTTCATCTAATCCACTTACAGTGTATGTCTTCTACTTTGCGGTAAACCGGAGCACCCGGTGGAAACCCACGCAAACACGGGGAGATCATGCAAACTCCACACAGAAATGTCATCTGGTCTGGAACTCGAACCAGCGGCCTTCTTGCTGTGTTGACCACCTAGCCACTGTGCCGCCCCTTTAGGTCACCCAAAAATGAAAATTCTGTTACTAAAAAGACAGAAATGTCATTAAATAGAGACAAGATGAATTTAAATATCACGTTTAATGACTATAGTGAGACGCGATCCAGTGGTACATCCTTGATAAACTGTCCAACATGCACTGCTCTTTGAGGTTTTGTACTCGAAGACGGATTCATGTAAATAAGACCTAATTGTGTATTTTTCGTCAGCGGGTTTGCGACGGGGCAGAGGATTGCGATGCCAACCCAGCATCATGACATCTATCGGTCATCGTCTATCGACCCAACCCTAATCTGTGTATCCATACATCAATATGTGATGTTTACTGATGTCTTTTTCCTGTCTCAGGATCCTGTCTTGGCAGAGTTGCTTCACAGCTACAAAGATCATATCGTTGGCTACCACGAGCATGACTCTTTGCTCGACCACAAAGAGGAAGAAGCACTGAGTGAAGAAGATCGTAAGGCAGCCTGGGCTGAATATGAAGCCGAGAAGAAGGTTTGTATTATCAATATAATGTTACGTTTTCATATTACATATTTTGCCTGCGAACTTTTTTATACAATTTTAGTTTTTCTGTAAAAAAAAATGTTTGGATCTGCCTATTCTGATAGCCCTGCAAACTATCAAGTGATCTTGCAGCATTTTTGTCTTGTAATGGACCACACCTCTCAAATAATATCGCTGAGTGATATCATCATATGAACTGCACTGGAAGTAATTACATATTTATTAAAACCCTGTCTTTAATAAACTGGTCTTCATATTAAAATGGACACATGACCGTTAGAGGGGTCTAACTATATTCATATGTGCTTGTATAAAATTTCACAAGCTTCAAAGTATAGCTCCCTATTAATATAAATCAAAAGAGCATTATTCAGAGCTGCGGTAAACCATGGTGATCTATCAAAAGTAGTATTGTTTGTGAGAAAGTTCTTTAGTTGATGATGTTTCTACCAAGAACCATTAAAGTGCATCTTTTTGTCTATTTGAAAGGGTCAGTTCCTCTCATTACAGTCGACCATGTTGTGGGTGCATATGATGGCCCCATAAGAGCCTGTGTCCTTTCATATCCAGACTTTGAATTCTAAAACAATCCCAGGCATTGTCTTCAGATTAGAGACTCTTCAACCTTAGTCAGCAGCCAATTAGCTGAGTTTTGTTTTGAGAGAGAAGTGACTCGTTGCCATTATTTTTTGAGTGTCTTTTCTCTGTCCAGTTCGCAAAACATCTTTGCGATCTTAATGCTTAAAGATCACTATTTGTATTTCTTTATTAATCCATTGATGACCACAGCTGGACATTCAAGTCTGAGTTTGACCTAGAGCGAAAGGTCATCTTGCATGGTTGAATCCTATCAGTTTTTGGTCCTTTTCAGCTAGCATGATTTTATTCTTAGACATTCAGTGCTGGTTAAGCCTGGTTTATACTTGACATGTCCACTAGTTCGTTTGAGTGAATGTGACATCAGCTCTGTGTTTGCAGCGGTTCGCTTTGGGTGCACGTGACATGATTTCGGCTAGCGGAGAGCACAACATTTTTTGAGATTCGAGCGAGCAGTTTGCACAGCGCTGCGTTTTGAGTTGAATATGAATCATTTTGAAGAGGTTTTGTCTGAAACGGGTACATCTGTACAAACATCTTTATGATTCATCCATGTGTGATCATATGGATAACCAGATGACCAATAACTGTTGGCTAGAAATTGCAACAGTGACAAATGAGAATAGTTTATGTTAAAAAGTTTAGAAAAACTTGAGGGATAAGTTTGCTAAAACCGAAAACAGAGGCTATGGCAATAGTGGAAACCCAGGTGGTTACAGAATATGTTTTTCCACCATTCATAGGTTTTAATTTAATAGTTACAAAGCTAAAATAAACTAACAAATCATTTCTTTGATAACTGGAAAAGAATATTTCAACCTATCGGTGATAATGGTTTATTCTTTCCATAATATGAAATACATTTGTAGAGCAACCCATGTTCTGTTGTCATTAATATTTTAATAATCTTTAAAAGATAGTGTCTGTCTGAGATATGAACAAAAGCAAGAGAAGCATCAAAGTTTTTGATTTAAAAAAAAAATCTTGAATGGTTATAAAAATCTGTATAACCATTCAATTCAAAATATTTTAATTAAACATTCAATTCGTTTAAAAAATGTTGAACGATATTAATATGACATAGTTCCAGAAACTTCCTACTTCTGTTTATATGTCTGATTTTACTGTAGGTTTCTTTTGACCGCCTCCTGTCGTTTTAAAAATATCACAACGGCGAGCGCATAGAGTAAAAAAAGCCTCGTCCGTTTCGTGAGGTGCGAGCACAGTCAGCTGAGGTGTGCGATGTGGCACCAGGCAAACGTATAAATCAGGCTTTATAAATATGAACATTGATATGATGTCTGCAGTCAAAATATGACAGAAGCTTGACGCTTCAAATGAATGTTGTAGCAATTACATTGTTACACCAGTAGGTGGCAACAAGCAGTCATGGAACATGTCACTGAATGATTCAAGTGATTATTTAAAAATTCTGATTCAACTAGTAATGAAATGTGAAGTTATTGAATTATTATCAAACTTGCTACAGTTATTAGTGTATTTTTAGATTGAAAATCATCAGCAATCCTTTCAAAGCGGATGTTATGCAGTCACTTACAGTGATTAGAGATCTTTTTACAAGGCCATCAAATTTTGAAAAAGATATTTGAAGCGTGTCCGTTTAGATTGTTCCACGGCTGCGGTCTGCGGTGCAGCTGTGATCCACGCCACCACTTCTGCAGCACACCTGCTCATGCCAGGTCGAAACACTGGACACTCAGCTGTGGAGTGTGTTTATGAGCTCCGAGCACCGAAGACCCAATTAGAGGGAGGGTTTTGCTGCATCTGCCTCGGTAGCTCATTTACACACAAACACAGCCATCCTGCTGACCTTCGTGAAGGGAACGTTCTGTTTAGAGCTGTAAGACAAACACAGCTTGGGCAGGACCCTAACAGAGGTTCACATGGGTGCACATCAGGATTTTTTGGATCCTCCAGTGATCTGTTGGCTGGAAATTATTTTTCGCCACGCGTCTTTGCCAGATCGTAGACAACTCATGTTAAAGTTGCGAGTCGAGTGGAAAAAAAAGTTCTGAAAGCGATGCTTTGATTACTCTAATGTGATGGAAGACTGACTCATCTGTCAGGCCAGACCTGATTTGAAGATTATTCATAATTGGGATCTTTCTGTGTGACCTCATTTCAGTAAATGAAGTTTGTCTGGTTCTGTATGACTGACCGACAAGCTCTGCTGTTCTTTTAGGGTCTGTCCATGCGTTTCAACCAGCCGTCTTATTCTCAAATGGGTATGGGAGCACCAAACTCCTACTTCCCCTTCAACGTGGCCGCCTTGGCCTCAATGAGCAACCAACAGTTGGAGGTAAGTAATGAGCTCCACATGCACTTTTCAAATTCCTTCAGCCGGCAGCTTTTGTGGCATTAGGAACCAACATTTGCCGTTGCGTTCTGCCAGCTGCTATTTACATGTGCTGTGTATCTCGATGAAAATATCAAATTCAGAGTTGTTTTCATCCTGGGCTTGTTTCATCTCGTCTGGTGTTTTCTTCTCACACTTTCTGTTTTCCCTCTATGTGTAAGGATTTGATTAACCAAGGCCGACAGAAAGTGTTGGAAGCATCTAGTGCTCTGAAGTCGGTGCCTAGGGAACCAATGGAGGACATTGTTGCACAAGTGGTAAGTGAAAGGCAATTCCCTACACTAATGCAGTTTATCGTAAACGCCTAGATCGAAATGCTTTCCGGTTCTTTGCTGTTAGTGAACATCCGAATGCCTCCGTGTTCAGATAGTATGCATGCTTGCCTGTAAATGTATGGCAAAAATGACAACAGTGAGAGAACAGCATAAATGGCATCTGATCATAGCAACCGGCATATATTTGCACAAGTTCTGTAATTCATCACTCCAGTCACATTGCGGTTACATAGCAATACAGTTTTTTGAAGCAAGCCACTTGTACGGTATTAAACACGAAAACACAACAGCAATGTCATTCTCGTTTAAAGTTACAAGTTCAGTTGCTGCTCTCCAGTGTGCTTGTTTTTACTCAAGTCTGACCTCAAAAGACTGGATTTCCATGTCAAAGAAGGCAGAATCTCACGCTACACCTATAGATTACGTAATTGCACAAACCAATAGTAGTGTTTTCCATCCAGAGCCATCTTTTCCAGATTTTTGGCCCGTTTGCCCTGAGTGGTACAGTACGGTACGGTACAGGTCGGTACGGGTCACCTTTATCAGGCTTGTGTTTTCACTGCTAAAGGGTACTCTTTTATTGGGCTTGGTATACAACAAAGTTTCAGTCAACGTCATTTTCGCTCGAGGAAATGTTTACAGTAAAGCTTTAAGGGTCGTTCACAAATCATCTGAGAAGCACTTCTCACAAAACAGAGGCTTTATTATACACATAAACACTGGTGTATAAATGTTCATTATTGACTGAACATGATCTGATTATAACTAGATCAATGATGCGAAATAGCCTACGGTCCGCGATTATATAAAATAAATGCAGCATATATGAACACATACAACCCCATACAGTCTCCGATGTTACCAAATTACAAAAAAACTACACACAGCAGACATTTATGCCTTATTTAGGTTCAAAAACAATACGAAATATAGCCCCCAGTCAGTGCAAACCTCTCGTCTGTATCTTTAATCTTCACCAGTACATGTAGCCTTTCCGTCATTATTCTCTCGTTAGAGAGTAATTCCGTCATTCTGAGTTTTAAATAGTCCAGGTTAAGAAGTTTGTTATTTCAAATATTGACGCGCACGCGAGCGCAAGAGACAAACCTCTCGTGCTCGCGCTTATGGGCTCGTAACCCATAAGAATCTGCTCTTCTTCTTGGCTTTGTGGCTGTTCAAGGCGACGACAAGGTTTGTTTGAGCTCGGGTCGACCATGGCTCGTTATTATATGCTTGTATTATTTCGGAGCATTGTCTCTCAGCTGTGTATTAAACATGGTGGGTCCTTTGTTTACATTCTGGCTTGTTGCGCGAGCAAATGACGTATCTCTGTAAACCAATAGCGTTCAGCTGCGCGTCTAGCTCCGCCTTTTGGTCACTCTTTGGTACCCTTGGGACCCTTTGCAAAGGGTGACCAAAAAGTGGTACGGTTCGGTTTGGTACGCTTTTAGACAGTAGAAACGGCCTTAAAAGCGTACCGAACTATACCGTACCCCATACCATTCAGTGGAAACGTGCCATAAGTTTAGTTGTCTTAAACTCCTAACCCAAACGTCTGACTTTATCTGACTTGTTTGAATTACCAACACACCAGTTTGTTCTTTGATTCACTTGTATATTGGAGACTTGATGTTGCAGATTCCGATTGCTCCTATTAGCACATTACACTTAGCATGTGACTTGTATTTTCTTTAAAAAGGCAATCACCATCATTGTTGATCCTTGTTTTGTCAGACTGCTCCGAATTCAACATTTTATTTTTACTGCAGGCAAGAATGAAACCTTAAAAAGAAAAAAATGTCAATAAAATAACTCTTTATGTGTGATAAAACAAGCCAAAATTGCCTTGACCCGAGGTTTATAGAGATTTGACCAAGTCTGTGAAGATCATCCTTAAGCAAATGGCCACTAGGAACACCCCATTAACCCCCAAGAACAACTGCTTAACAATAGGCATGGTCATTCCCGATGATGAAAATTGTGTCATAAGGACAATGGACAGAACGTGCATGGCCAAAGTATACTTTGGGCTTTGAGGCTGTGCTTTTTGACTGTATGCTTTGCTTTGTCATCAGTATGAAGTTTGTGTTGGGCTGAGTTCTGAACAACTGCTAAATGTGTTTGTGTGTCTGATGAGCATGCAAGTGTTTGTTGAGGTCTGCAGAATGTAACAGGTGTGGTGTTTTTGGCAGTGGAAGGAGAATCCCAGTTTACCAGAGGCCCAGGTTCACTCCATGGCTCTTGGGAGGCAGGCTGGGTTCGAGCTGGAAATCAAACACAGGGAGTCCATTTATCGTGATGTCCTCAGCAAACAACAAACTGTACGTCTACTCATCTCCTTACTGTTTTTATGACTTCTTGTGTTTCTACTGGTGCTTAAGTGATAAAAGATTTAACTTAACAAGAATATGCCAGAATTAATTTTTCAGGCTCCCCATAGGTTATCACTAGGGCCAGACAGAATCTGTGAATATTTTTTGCTATTTCTGCGGAGCATTTTATTAAAAATCTGCGGAATAATGCGGAATGATTTTGGGAGTATCATAACTAAAACCTTAATAAATGAAATAAAAAATTTCCTTTTTTGAACTTTTATTTAATGTTTACAGTGCAAATCCAATTAGATCCACTTTATTTGGTAAACAAAGAAAGTCTCTCATATAAAATCTCCACTAAAAGACAGAAAATGGTACTTTACACACTGTCTTGTAAATAAATCATATGAATATTTTCATATTAGTCAATATTATTTCTGGAATTAGTTTGAAAACTGAATAAATATAAATTTACACACATTTATACCAGTAAATAAACAGAATCAATGATGGGCTAAAAATCTGCGGAAATCTGCAGAATTCTGCGTGTGCAGATTCCGTGTGGGCCTAGTTATCACAGATCTATTATAAAACTTTAGAAATGTCCTACATTTACCTTCATCAAATATAAGATCATAAAAAAAATAAAACAATTTTAATTAGGGATGCTAATTGAAATGGCTTTTTTGGACACTGTGCTGTACTATTAAACCTATTCATTTCAATGTGCTATTCGAGGGCCAGTTTGTTGCTGCATCAACCAAAGTGCAAGCACATCAGAGCATTCAAAGTTCAAAATAGCTAAATACATATAGTGGGGGAAATAAATATTCAACACGTTTTTATTTTTTTCAGAAAACATATTTCTAAATGAGCTGATGACTTGGAACTTTCACCAGATGTTGGTAACAACCAAAGTAACCCATATATGCAAAGAAAACAATATTAATTAGTTTACAAATTATGTTATGTATACAAAAAAATGATTTGACACAGGAAAAAAGTATTGAACAGATGAAGAAATGGAGGTGTAGAAAAGCAGTTAAAGCCCAGACAGCAGCTGAAATCTCTCAGTAGTTATTCAGCAATCAATCTGGTTCAACTCCGTGTCAACAGGTCCTTTTAGAATATTTTTCACAGAAAAAATAAGACGTGTTGAATACTTTTTCCCCGACTGTATGTAGATCTTCATTGGTAACACAAATTCCACTCATAACATGCTCACCGGAGATTTCTACATATTATATTTGTTCCTGCTGCTTGCAATAGTGCTACTGTGTTGCTAGTAAGCTGACACCTCTTGACTCATTCACTGTCAATAAAATATGTTTGATTGTTGTTTTTGGATGGTGTTTTTTTTTTTTTTTATTAGAACAATATACGGTTTTAAGTTAATTGTATTATTTAAAAAATAATAATTTGTTAGCATTAATAGGCATTTTAGGTTTAGGTTCTCAGCCAAGTGCATCCAGAATTGCTTATTTCTGGCCAGAATTTACACTTTGGTGCATACCTATTTTAAAAAAGTCTTAAATGTGGGAACAAGAAAAAGGAATCAAGATATACAGGGAATCCGCGGGGCCTATAAAGTCTTGAATTTACGAAAATATTGTATTCAAAGTCTTAAGTCATTTTAAACCGGTCTTAATTTTCCTATGTCCATTTAAAGCTACCCAATCAGGCCAAGACCTATCCAGTCACTAACATAAAAGTTTTAACAAAAGTTTATTTATTACCTCTTTTTTTACCAATATGGCTTGATTATCTTCCTTACAATAACATTTGTTTTTTAACGTTTGTTTTTTTATGTTTTAACTGGGCCATTAGAAAAAATCCTTAACGTTTAACCTTGTGTAAGTCTGAAAGTTTCATTCATAATGGCCTAAAAAAGGTCTTAAAAGTCTTATATTGGACTTGATGAAACCTATACAAACCATTGGTATAGTCTAATGTTATAATTAAACTCCAAGTTAGATTTAGTATAATAAATTGATCATCTGCTGTTGATTTTGCCATTGACAACCTGATATTCTTTAGCTTGCTGGAGGGCCGCAGCCCTGCACATTTTAATTCCAACTCTGATTCAACACATTTACCTGTAGGTTTCAGACAAGCCTGGAGGACTCAATTAGTTTGATCAGGTGTGTTTAGTTGGGGTTGGAACTGAACTGTGCAGATCTGCAGCCCTCCAGAAACTGAGTTTGACACCTGTGATGTAGGTGATTGTATTAGAGCATGTGTTATATCTTTCGTCTTTGACATTTCAGAATTAGACTCCCCTTGTGTTTCAGCATCAACAGCTTTCCGTCTAGCCTTGCGTTTAAATTTGTGCCTGTTTAATTAACGGAAGACACACACAAGCTGAGATTACATCATTATGATTTTAATGCTGGTCATATAATTGAATGGCATGTCTCTACATCAGTTCAGAAAACCATCAGTTTTGTTGAAAACGGGGACCCAGAGACCCGTTTATAGCTGGACTTCTCAAAATAACATGCAGTCTCTGTCTCTTCTCCAGCTAATGATGTACGTGCAGAAGGTGCTTGCCAACCGGAAGGTCCAGGAGCAGCAGTTGGCCATGGCGAGACAAGGGATGCTGCTCAACCAGCTGGCCATGCAGAACGGCCTTACAGCCCCCATGAATCAGATGGATCTGCTGGGGTTGTACCAGCAGCTCGGGGCTCTCCAGGGCCTTCCCACCCCACAGCTGGGCAAGAACCCAGGCCCATCTAAGGGTCTGTAGACGTTCACACCCATTCTACCACTCTCGGTGTTCAACACAGCAGGACTGATACAGCCAGGACACCTTCTAAAGCTCCTCGGTAGTAAGAGGAGATCCTGGGACATTGTTAAAGATTTTTTTTTTTTTTTGGCAGTGCATTCAATTTGTGTATATAGCCTTAATGTTATTCAAGAACTTTGTTTCCTTTTTCTCTTACACGTATTTAAAATGAAAGATGATATTCTCCCCAAATGCTTTTAGGCATTGCAGGTTTCTTTCCCCTTGAAATAAGGGCTGTGCATATATAAATAATATTGCAAGGAAAACAGCGCGATTGAGGAGGGACCATAGTGTTTCTGTTCCGTAACCATAGAGAGGATTTCGCCCAGTAACTACGTAATATCTGCGCTCATATCTTCCTAGTAGTGGATTGTTAATGGTACCGTGATCGCCAGTGCTCCAGAGACACTGCAGCAGACACCTTAAATGTAACGTCAAGTCAAATGGCCTTATATTACGCAGCTAGATCTCTTCAAATGTTTTAAAACCCCCTTTTTCTAATCTGCTTTTAGGTATTTAAACTTGTTGTTGCTAATCATGCTATGGAATGTCCGTGTTGTTAAAACTGCTTGCTGAAATCCTCTGGACTTTTGTAACATCAGACTTCTCGTTGTAGTGTTGCCTAGCATATTGTTGTGAGTACTGTTTATAATTTCTCTTTCAGTTGCGTTTATTTTTTTATTTCTTTGCTCTTCTCGTTTCTTTCCCCCCCCCACTTGTGTTGGGTTGGCGCCTGTGTTGGCGCCTGGCAGGAGTTAGATACATGTTTGTGCGGTTTAACTGAAATTCAACCTGTTCTGATGATCTAAAAACACGAACACTTTCCTTTTCAGGTTAGTGCTCAGGCTGTATTGTTCTTTTCTCGGGCACATCTCCACTTCTGATGCTAAACTAGATGTTTGTTTTTTTATTTCATTGGCGACTGTAAGCCCTTTGATATCCACAGGGTGTCATTCAGAAATGTAGAGGAACTTTTTCCCCTCTTGAAAATGTTCTACTGATAGCATACACACCAACAATTTCTGCCATTAATATGATCTGCTTATTAGTATTTAATATCACATTTAAATAAAGTGACCAAAAGGATGAATTACTTGCAGGTCTTGCTTGTTGCCCTTTATTGTTGTTACACTGGAACAACGTTATGAATTGCAAGTGTCATGCGAGAAAACCTTTCCTTGCTCAACCTTTTGAAACCTTTTATGCTCAGTTTTGAACAGATTTTCTTGAGGAAAATCCAGTTCTACTGACAATACAAACAATTTTTAAAAATGTATAAAAAACATTTGTTATGCTCGCATTAAAGTACATATTAACTGCTGTAGTTTTATAATTTTGAAGTATTTAATGTTTGATCTTGGTTGGTTCTGCAAAACTGGTTAACGAATCTGGTTCTTGGGTGGTGCATTTCAAGTTTGAAAGCTTTATCGGAATCTCTACCCCTAAAGACTGATTTATACTTCTGTGTCAAGCGAACGCGGATGCTCCGGCGCAGCCTTTGCTCAGTCGCAAACCCCTTGCATGGCGTAGTGCATGCTCTGTGGTTGTGTGGGTGGTGCTGAGAGCCTTGAGTGTTTACAAGTGTCGAGTCGCGTCAAGGAGCTCCAGATGGAAACTGTTGTTTTGTGTTAACCTTATGATTAAATTTGTTGGACGTCCGCCACTTCCGGCCTGTAAATGAGCAAGTTTTAGCTACTTGTACATTAAGGTAGCTTTCAGAGAAAACAAAACACCACCAAAGAAACTCGACAAACAGGAACATAAACCCCTACTGCCAGCTAGCGTTTTGAAAGTGCTATTGCAGAGCAACACAAACAACATGCAGAAGTATAAATGCACGGTGACACGCAAGGCACATGGGTCACAGCCATCACTCGATGCATAAGTATAAACCAGGCTTAAGTTCAATTCAATTCACCTTTATTTCTATAGCGCTTTTACAATGTAGATTGTGTCAAAGCAGCTTCACATAGAAGGTTATTGTAAATTGAAACCGTGTCAGTCCAGTTTTCAATGTTAAAGTTCAGTTTAGCTCAGTTCATTGTGGTTTAATATTCACTACTGACAGTCCAAACACTGAAGAGCAAATCCATCGATGCGCAGCTTTACAGGTCCCTAACCATGCGAGCCAGTGGCGACAGCGGCGAGGAAAAAACTTCACCAATTGGCAAAAGTGAAGAATTAAAAAACCTCAAGAGAAACCAGGCTCAGTTTGGCACGACCATTTCTTCTATGGCCAGACATCTTGTGCAGAGCTGCAGTCTAGGTGCCGGAGAAGCTGGACGTCAGCGAGACTCGTCAGTCCTTGGAGTGTCACAGGAATCAGTCTCATGCTGTCCACTCCTCCATGCACCACAGCAGCTGCACAAGATACGACCTGGTCCAGGATTATAGAACCTTGGGATCGTCTTGTCGCGGGTCTTGGAGCACATCAGTGGCACTGCCTTGGGATGAGTATCCCCAGGTGGAAATAGAGAATAAAGAGAATAATTAGCATAGCTGGTGTTTATAGTGTATATAAACAAGATGCGTGTAGCACATTCATGCATCATACCGCTATGTGATGTATTGAGTGTGTGCTTTACTAAAGAGATAGGTCTTTAATCTAGTTTTGAACTGTGAGAGTGTGTATGAGCCTCGGACATTGTCAGGAAGGCTATTCCAGAGTTTAGGAGCTATAAATGAGAAGGGTTGACCTTCTTTACTTAACTTTGCTGTACTAGGTACTACCAGAAGCCCTGAGTTTTGACATCTTAAAGAGCAGGTTGGATTGTAGCGAGACAGAAGGTTGGCTAGATAAACAGGAGATAGATTATTTAAAGCTTTATTATAGGTAAGAAGCAGTATTTTAAAATCAATACGAGACTTGACAGGCAGCAAGTGTAAGGAGGATAAGTCTACATATACAGTTGCAATGCAAATGATCTAACCCACTTGAATTGCATTCTGTTGCCGTGAACAAACCTGTATTATAAGCTCAACAGACACCAGTAAACCATTAAGTAATATACTACAATAAACTATGATTAAAAGGTTTATAAAAATAAGTTTGTGTGATTAGTTTAACTTTGTAGAAAATCTTGTATTCTTTATAACCACTGGAAAAGGCTGCCTCTAAGTGCTTGCAAGCTTTTTAATAGACTCTTGGCCAATTCTTCCAATAGTAACTGGACGCAGCCTTCATGAAGCAAGCAGAGATTGCATATCTCAGAGATGCAATGTCAGACACAATGCACTCAATGGAGCAAGTGGCGTTGCTGTGAATACGTTTACATAGCCACTAATATTCCAATCTAATCGAATAATTTTAATACGATTAAGACAATATTCTGATTCAGAGTTTACCATGTAAACAGCGATGTTTGATTAATCCAATTAAGGTCATAATCGAACTAAACAGAAACCGAATTAATACATGTGGAGACTGCTGATATTAGTAACATTATTGTAGTTTAAGTGCAGTACAGACATGTAAACACCTTATGTGAGGGGTAGAGTTATGTACACCTTACACTTTATGTGGGGTTAGGAGAGCACATTAAAAAGCATTGCATGCAGCTCAGACTGCATCGCACCAGGTCTGCATCCAGACCCCTCTCATTCCCTCGCTTGAAAATCTTCCAGATGACTGATGTTATTTGATCTTCACAATGTCTCTGATTTCTGCAAGTTACATTTAATATTTTTAATACAACCTAAACCTGGTCACTGAACATAGATCACCCTAAACCATGCTTCAGCATATTTGTATATATCGTTGGTTGTCTTTGAGCCTCAGTCTCAAATATTAGCTAATTAATTAATTAATTCTTTACGTTTATATAGCACATTTCTGGACACTAAAAGTCCTTTACACCTTTTCTGGGAGGGAATCCCTTCACCCACCACCAATGTGCAGCATCCGCCTGGATGGCATGACGTAAATTATTATATGGGCATGGTTAGGAGGCCATGATGGACAGAGGCCAGTGGGCAAATTTGGCCAGGATGCCGGGGTTAAACCTCTACTCTTTTTTCGAAGGAAATCTTGGGTTTTTTTATTGACCACAGAGAGTCAGGACCTTGGTTTAACGTCTCATCCGAAAGATGGCTCTCACTGAGTAGTATTAAGTCCCCATCAATATACTGGGACCCCCACATAACACAGGTTGAGCACTAACACCAGCAACAACCTAGCTTTCCCATGTGGTCTCCCATCCAGGTACTGACCGGGCACTGAGTAGCTTCAGTGGGCAACCATGCAAGAGCTGCAGTCTTAAGGAATTATTGCCAATAGGGTCTGATAGTTTAACAAATCCATGGTGTCCTTCATACAGTAGATCTCTACATCCTGCAACAGCAAAGCATTGCTAAACTGGTCCTCCACTTAGTTTTGTTTAACTTAGTGGATGTTGTTCTGTTGCTCATCCTTGACATTTAACCCCAAGGCACACTTCTGATCTTTGGGTTCAGAAAGCGCCAGCTTGGTCACACAATTTCGTAAAATGCTGATGCAAGAATTAGACAAATATCTTTGATTTGGTCATATCTGCTATATTTGAGCTATTAAATGGATTTATGTGTAGCAGCTCAACCTAATTAAGTCTTGTTATAGAGTTTCCAAAGTCTACATGATCTTATTGCTACATTAGATCGCTATGATAACACAACGTACGCCTTCAGTGATTTCCTGACGATAAATACCAAACAACAACACAACTGGAATCATTACAGCAGGCACGATCGTCTGATCTCGTTTGAAGCAAGAGATGTGTGTATATATATATATATATGGTTTTGTGTTCAAAAATGTGTTCTAGATTCTCAAAAAAATCAACATGTTTTGATATTCTCTAGCTTGATGTAATCAAAGTTTGAAGATAAATTAGACTGTGAATATTATACTTCTAGATGAAATTTGTCAACTCAAAGTCATATATTTTAGCTTGAATGTGTTCTAGTGACACTGAATGTGGTATGTTTGTTGGTTCTAGATCAGATATGCCCAAACTAGGGCCCATGGTCACCTTTGATTTGGCCCGCCATCCGATTTGAGAAGAGAGGGAGAACGATGGGGAAAGTGTAGATATTGTCGTTTCAAATTTAAAGTAGCCTCTTATTTGTTTGTTTTATTGCTAAGCTACAAAAAGAGAACTGAAATTAAAGGTTTTAATTCAAATAGTTCAAATTAATCCTATTTAGTTTTAAAATATACATACTGAGGACAATGCAGAGACTTTGGTGAGCAAATGAAGGCAAAGGCAGATTCTGCTTGACTAGTGTATAAAGTATTGAACTCCATGTGTGATAAATGTGATTGTTTATGGTTTTATTGCAAGTTATAATTTAAAAAGTTATTAATTAATACGATTCAAAGTAATATTTTCCATTTAATTATGAATATTCTGAAATTAATTAGAAAATGAACCCATGGCAGCTTTAATGTAAAACAGCTTGGTATATTTACCTTCGGCCCACAGCTTTCTTAATGATTTAGGGTCATGGTGATGGTGTAGGGGTACTATTTGTTGTTGTTGCACCCTTTTGTCCCAATAGCCAAGTGTTATTTAAACACTACATTAAACCTACATTGTGGCCCCGTTTACACTAGTGCGTTTTAGTTTTAAAACGGCGTTTCAGCATGAAAACGATCTGCGTCCAGACTAGCGTCTCACCCAGCGTCTCTCAACAGATCTCCCTCCACCAGAAACGTATATCACATGACCGTTCGCACACTCTAGGCATGCGCGTTCAAGTATAAACAGGAAGCATGTGTCTCGCTCGGCATTTGGTTATTGTTAGTCAACAAACGCTGGTGAACGATAAACGCGATGGTAAAGAAAGCAAGAGAGGTCTTTTTGAGGACAGACGACGAGGTTGAGTTTTTACTTAAAGTCACAAATGAATATAAAACATCCATGCTATCGAAAATAGTGTTTACAGTGAAGTCTGGTCTGCCGTCTGCCGGTGACGTTTTAGTCATGTGCGCTTGACGAATAAGGGAAGGATACGCAATGACCCAAAAGCCCCAATTACGTAGTGGATCTCAGCAGCCACGCCTCTGTTTTCAAAGGTCTCCGTTTTCCTCCATCTACACTGAGACGAGGCAGCAGCGTTTTAGAATGAAAACGGCCTCTCCAGCGTTTCCAAAACGCTCCGTTTTCGTGCCTCGAAAACTCCGGCGTAGTGTGGACGGATGGCGTAACCGTAGCAAAACTTATGCGTTTTAAAACGAAAACACACTAGTGTAAACCTAAGGGGAACCTAAGGGGAAGCTAAGGGGAAGCGATAAGGGGTAGATTTGCGATAGGAGTATAGGGGTGCCCTAATTCTCTAGAGCTTGAAAGCGTAGGGCTAAGGGGAAGGGCTAGATACCCTTTCAAATGGAGATTTTCAAGAACCACACTTGAAATGAAGGGGTAAGAGGGTATCTATAATCAATAATAATAATAATTCCTGTATAGTAGTCCCACAACATTCTGTCACTCGATGACACTCAAATACCGTCAGAAAAGTTTGGTGGCTGGGAATGAGCTTTTTACAGCGTCTGATATAACGTTAATGTTGTTTTTGTGTGTTAACATAGATGAATATGACCAGGGTGTATATGCACAGTATTGTTATGATCTTATTACCACATTATTTTGCAATGATAGCATGATATACGCCTTCTGTGATTTCCTGAAGATAATTATGAAGATAGTAACGCAACTGGAATAACTACAGCAGTCGTGATCGTCGATCTCATATAAAGTAAGCAAGAGATCGCGATGACGTATGATGACGTGTTCATGTGCTGTAGTTCGGTTCCATTTCTTAGGGGTAAATTTTGAAGCCCATCCCCTTCACAATCGGTTTAAAGGGGAAAGGGTAGAAATAGAATTGGGATTGGGATTGCTGCTGACTATGCTTTTATGACCACTTGCAGCATGTGTATATAACTCCAAAGAGCACCTTTGAGATGTGGTCTAATAGAACACATTTATCAAGGTTTTATGAAATCATGTCAATGGGAAACAAATGTGTCATGAATATTTAAAAGCACTACACTATAAAGTATTACTGCTGTAGTGAAGGCGAAATAGTGTACAACCCAGTGCAAGCAAGCTGCAGAGGCAAGTGAGTGCATATTTGCTAGACTTGATCCTGTGCAGATAGACCAGTTTAGGTACTGCATGAAAGCTTAAAAGAGAGTCAATGTCTCTGTATGTTTTCATATAATCTCTTGTGGGACTCAATAGAGTATGTCTGTGCAGCACTGCTAGTCGAAGAACACACCTTATGTCTTTAAGGTTTTACAGACACCTGTCACAGGCAGGTGGATTTGATGATGATCAGAGTCGGAGCAAACTGAAGCTGAAATTCCACGTGTTAGATGTTATTAGGCATTTTTAAGTGCACCAGACGTGTCCCATGATGCTGCGGTTCTGTTGACAGTCAGATCTTGTGCCACTCTTTTACAGGATGTCTGCAGGGGTCTGTCAGTTTAGAGAAACTGAACCTCCTAGGGCTTGAGTGTCTACATAGATGGACAGCACATTTTAGCTCCTTAGTGGTTATTTAAAATACTTTGAATGTTTTATATTTTGTGAAGACATACAGTGTCATCCTGCAGCAGTTTTTTTAGATTTAAAAAGGGCGTTTGATACAGTAAATCATAAGGTACTCCTCTCGAAGCTCACTCATTTTAACTTTTCATCAGAGGCTATTACATGGGTGACTTCATATTTAACAAATAGGAAACAATGTGTGCGCCTTGGTAATAAAGTCAATCAGTATACAGAATCAATAATTGTGGAGTTCCTCAAGGATCCATTTTGGGCCCTATCCTGTTTAGTCTGTATATAAATGACCTCCCACAAGTCTGTCCTACTATTAATATTCAGATGTATGCAGACGATACAGTTCTGTATGTGCATGCGAAAAACAAACAACTGGCAGCAAATTTTTTAACCAAGGCATTGGTTCATGTGTCTGATTGGTTGAGTGACTCACATCTTAATTTAAATATAAGTAAAACAGTTTGTATGTTTTTCTCACAATCATCGACAGTTGTCCATCATCCTGATGTATCTGTTAAAGGAGAAAAGCTCAGGGTTGTCTCTGATTTTAAATATTTAGGTCTAATTTTAGATTCACAATTGACGTTCCAAAAGCATGCCTAGAAGATTATTAAAATTGTTAAATTTAATCTGGCCAACTTTAGGCATATACGACCTTACTTGACTAAAGAAGCAGCAAAACTTTTTATGCACTCCATGATTTTTTCTCATCATATTACATATTGTTTTACTACTTGGTCACATACCAGTAAAACAGTTTTAAAATCAGTTGAATCATTTTATAAACAGGCACTTAAAGCATTTGATCAGCAATCTTTTAGGTATCATTATTGCAATATATTACAAAAACACTATTAACTGAGCTTTGATAATATGAAATATTTGGCTGATGCTTGTATGATTTTTAAAATTTTAAATGGATATGCCCCACCTCCATTATGTGAGTTTGTGACACGCAAGATTAATAATGGTCGAGCAACAAGATCAAATACTAGAGGTGACTGTGCTGTGCAGTTTAGACGTACAACTTTTGCACGGTCAGTCTTCTCAGTTAGAGCCAGTCATTTCTGGAATACAATTCCTGCTGATTTAAGATGTATCACAAATTACTCAACATTTAAATACAAGTTAAAGAAATGGCTAAAAGCAAATCAAGTGTGTAATCGTGTAACTCTTACTATATGTTTTATCCTTTTGTTAAATGTAATTTTACTGTTATTGTATGTGTGATAATGTGTTTTTTAATTTTAGGTTGCCTTGTTAAAATCTGGCAGGGGACAACAGATGAAAATTAGCCCTTGTGGCTAACTCTGGCTTATTTACAGTTTTACAGTTGATTAATGAGCATTGTCCCTATTTAAAAAAAAAAAATAAAATTGTTTTGCAGCATATGAAATGTCCCAAACAGTATTTTTAACTGTCCAAAATGGGGAAAAAATAGTTTTTACTCTCTGATAGTCAAAGCCAGTTAAAACAAAAAACTATTTTTTCTCTAAAAGTACATAATATTAAAAGATGATACTGGTTTTATTCTAATTAGGTTCCAATAAGCCCAAATAACAAAGAGAAATAAAAAATGCATGTAAAAAACACCTTGGGCCTTAAGACGTTAAGGCCCTTAAAAAGTCTTAAATACTACTTATCAAGGTATTTACACTTGTATCAGTATGCTAAAGTTTGCCTGAAACATATGGGAATATTGGGATGCTGTGTCGTTCATGAAACCGATAAAATCCTGCTAAATTTGAGAGATCGTGTTTGAATTTCCTGCGAAATTTGAAAATCCTGCGAAATTTGAAAGATCGAAAGTCTTAAATACTACTTAACAAGGTATTTACACTTGTATCAGTATGCCAAAGTTTGCCTGAAACATATGGGAATATTGGGATGCTGTATAGTTCATGAAACCGATGAAATCCTTCTAAATTTGAAAGCTCGTGTTGCTTTGCTTACTGCAGTAACCAGGAAAACACCACTATTTCCTACTGTTGTAGGTGCCACCTGCTGGATTAGAATTTTTATCAAGTATATCAATAACGTTTTAGTTTAGGATTGGTTTCTTACCATCAGTATATGGTAAATACAGAGCAAGTTAAAATGTCGCCAATGTTATTGGTTGTAACCTAAAATATCGATGAGGTCTTAATTTATGGAAGGAGTCTTTCTAAAGGGTCTTAAAGGTAATGAAATTCACTCTGATTCCTGTATATACACAGTTTAACATGATCCTAGTTAGTCCTAACTACTCCTTTAGTGTTTGAGATTTACAAAGCAATCAAAGAATCACTTAATGTTTCAGGACATAAACATGTGTCCTTCCATTTAACCCCATCAGACACATAATTTAAGATATTTTAGGTGAAATCTTAGAGCTCCCTCATCTTCTATTGACGGCAAGCTTCCTGACTTCCAAAGTCTAGCAAGGCATCAAAAAAACTCCTCAAAACAGACCATATACCTTCATTGGTTCAATCAAAATAAAAGCCCCATTCACACATACAGACGATTAATTTCCTAAAAATAACCAGCAATTTTCTAGAAGGGATCAAGTTTGAACGGGTCCTTTTTGAAAATAGCGGTAAATTCGTTATTTTCCAGAAAGAGAAATTGTAACATTACCGGTAATTTCCCAGAATGCTGCTGTGTGTGAATGCAGAAGAGCAATAAACGACTTTAATTCCATCTCCACACACATTCAGCTGCTGCTTGCTAGTCATATAATGTTTCTCTGTTCCTCCTTAGTGTTAACTGTGGAAAAAATAATTGAAAAAATGCTTCTGATAAAGCGATGTGAGTTTACTTGAGTGACGGGGCATGTGGAGGAGCACTAATCTGAGTCAGATTTGAGTAGCCTACAACACAGGGAGTCTTTCATTTTAAAAAGACTCACAAGCTGCAACACAAACTCAAACATACATATCTTTTCATCGATGTTGTTCACAATATCCATTATTTTGTTCGTCTCTGGGCCAAAAGTTTTAAATAAAAGTGAAACCATCAGGAAAAAGACTGACCCCCCTCATGTTTAATACGAGCACGGTCGTTTAGACCAAATTTTTGGTTAATAATGTCAGAATTTACCGGCATTTTGGAATGGATGTGTGAATGGTCCTTTCCCTAAAAATTCCAAAACACCCTTGGCAGTGTGAACAGTATATTTTCGAGTGTACAGGTAAAGTTGTTCTGGAAATGTTCTGGAGATTTACCGGTATCGCTGTGTGAAAGTGGCTTATATCAAACATTGGTGTGGACATAAAACACAAATAACGACTTTATTCAACAGTTTCTTCTCAGAGTCCAGGGCCGACGCGTCCATAAAGGCGACCTAGGTGGCCTAGATAGAGAGTAGTCAGGGTGGTGTCCCTGGTGCTCTTCATCCCACTCTAGCTTTCATCCATGACAAACCCCACATCATCACCAATTGAAGGCGGCATAACTTCCGGTTTGAGGGTGGCATTCTCGTCGTTTGCCTAGAGCGCCAGTTGAGCTTGCTCCTGCCCTATCAGTGTCAATATATTGCGCACGTTCATGAGCACTGTGCATTGAAGTATTACCCCCCAGATTCCTGCACACAACTTCCTCTGTTTGAAACCGGGCACAGGTGCATTTGAGGTAATACGACAGAAGCGCAATATGTGAACGTTATTAAAATTAATTGTTTTTGCTTCATGTCCAGACAAGTATTCAGGTAGGTTTGAGGATTTGTAATTTTTTTTTTGGTAGACTACCTTTCTGGACTTTGTAACTAGTCAGTAGGGCTTGCATAGACTAGTCGACTAGTCGAGTGATCGACTACTTCAACCACTAGTCGGTGCTCTCAGAAACAATCGACTACTCGAGCGTGCATTTATAAATGACATCAAAACGACAAACGAATTCAACAAACACCACGATCCAAGGTTAAAGCTTCCAACTACAACTGAGGATTAAATTCAAGATTATTTACATTATTAACATAAACACTAACACCACAGGGAATCCTCTCGAATGGTAGTTATCTAATGAACATCGATTTTCTCTACTATCCAAGCTAGCGAAATCATTGCTTGCTATCCCTGTCACCAGCTTACGAAGTGAAAGAAATTTTCTTTGGCCGGCAACACTGTAACAAGGCAAAGAGCAAGCCTGCATCACTCTCACGTGGATGCGCTTGTATTTCTATGCAAACCAGCGATCCACGAGCTTGACCAAAGACTGTGGCTGTTTCTCAATATGCGTTCTTCAGCGGACTTGCGTCCTCGTGTTCTCGTGAAACGTCATCATCACCTGCCAAAGTTCAGTTCCAATACTCAAGACCGCAAGTACGGAGGATGCGTGAAAGTTCCCGGATGTGTTCTTGATATCGAGGACGCTCCGATGCAGACTTGAGCACCGAACTCGCTGTAGAAGCCCCAGAAGTCATTGCGACTGGAGGTGGGAAGCGCAGCATTTTGTATAAATTTATTATTAAAGTTCAGAGATGACACTTATTTACCTCAGGAGTTTTCCTAAATGAGACGGTGAAAGTAAACATTACCATAAAAATCCTAATAAAGGCATAAACACATTAAGGGTGTTTATTTGTTGAAATTCGTATTAAAATCTGTTTTATTTGTGATGTGCAGCGTATATTTCTGAAGTATTTATGCATTACATATATTGTGAAACGGGGGGGAAACAATAAATCGGTGTATAAATGCTGTAATGTTTAAATAATTTTCGGTTAAAGATGCGCGAGGGTCACGTGACCATCAGGAAGAACGCAGCATCTCGTTTCTCAAAGGACGCGTTCTCTGTCCTCGCGGTCTCCCGAGTTCGTTCTCCCGATGTGACCTGGCAAGACCGGTCTCCACAAGAACACGAGTCCGTTCTCTGCGTTCTTGGAATTGAGAAACAGCCTGTCTGTGGCTAGAGGATGAGTGCGGGGATAAGTATATTTTTGTGTTCTGTATAAAGTCGGATGAAGTAAGATTCTATTCTGTATTTCTGTAGAAAACAGGGTAAAATCTAAAATGAGTAATATGCAATATGCGCTTTTTATTCATAGCTGCGTTGCTGTTTTTTTTCTATGACTTTTAAATATGAAATACATTTTCTCATACATTATGTCTGCATGTTAAAATATCATGCAGTCATTTGTTTGTTTACTGTGTTTACGCATATTTTATTTATTATTTTAATATATAGTTTTTAATTTATTTAAATAATTTACTTATAGTATATTTATTATTTATTTTCCGTTTCGCTGTATAGGCTATGTCGCTTGTTGAACTATTTCTTCTCTGCACCAAAATAATTTTCATTCCTATTATCACTGTTGGAAACTTAAATATTAGAGTTTTTTTTTTTAATCAGACTACTTGTTGTATAACATACTTGCGCGCACATGGTCATTTGCATAATCTTCATAATCAAAATCATAATGCCGGTTGAAGTAGGCTAATATATTCGTTCATTTTGCTATTTAATAACTGTTTAAACATAGCAGATATTAAATGAATGAATGATATTTAGCCTATAGCGCAGAATAATTTTATTAATCTTTTAATTAGTTTTATGAATACGGCTTTATGAATATAGTTTTCAAGACGCATTTTAGGCTTCCGGTGTGGCTATACTTTTATTTCTATAGCCTACATTAAATGTATAATTAAAACGTAATAATTATATAATTAATAAACACAACAGCTTTTTTCTTTTTTTCGTTAGTGTTATCAATATTATTTAGGTATTTTCAATTTCAGCTTTTTATTTATGAATTATTTTTTAATTTAGGCTATTTAGTTTTTTGCGGGTGAGCTGTATTGTTGACGAGAACTATTTTTGTCTTTCTGAACTGGTTTAAGTAAATAAGTTTCACTTAGTTCTTAATACTGCTGAAAACATGTTAAATGATAAAGTTACTTTAATAGCTTATTAAAGCATTAACCTACAGGATGAACACGAGTTCGCTTCGCATATTTAGAAAGCTTATGACGCACATGTTAAATGACAATGTTGCGTGCAGCTTTTTATTTTTATATTACTCTGTAACTTACAAAAGTAATACAAAGTTTTGTCAATTTATGTTAGGCCTATGAAATAGATGCATTCGAATATGAATTAATAAAACGTGTATTGAGAAGGGTTCCTTTGTGTCTTTTTAACTAGTAGCTTGAACCACGGGTAGTCGAGTAACTCGAGTATTGTTTTGAAAAGAAATCGATTAGCAGAAACCAGTAATCGTGCAAGCCCTACTAGTCGGGAACCTCGCTGTCTAAGACGGACGAGGGAGCTCTCATATTTTACCTAAAATATCTTAACTTGTGTTTTGAAGAAGAAGGAATGTCACCAGAGTTGAAACAACACGGGGGTGCAGCCTGATCTCACAGGAAAACGTAAGCAATTTCCATTTTGCCAGTTTAGTGGCTAATTCGTACGAGTTCAGTCGTATGAAAATGTACGATTTAAAAAAAGAGACGTGGCACCCAACTCCACCCCTAAACCCAACCGTCATTGATTGATGAGCAAATCGTACTAAATTGACGAATTAGGTTGTACAAATTCATACGAATTAGCCACTAAATCAAAAGTTATGAACTGCTGTGAGATATCGATGGGGGTGAGTAACTAACAACGCAATTTTAATGTTGGGGTGAACTAACCATTAAAGGCACAGCTCTCGGTCTCCTCCTGTACACCCCTATTCCACCTCTTCAGTCTTTCATCTGCTGTGTCCTTACTGCTGCTCGCTATTATTTTCATTTCTTTAGCTGCCAGGGTTTTTCTCCCCCTCTTTTCCATTCGCCCCATCAAGCCCACGTCTCCCTCCCGAGGGGAGCTTGCATTCACAGCTTGCAGAAAGCTGCCAAAAGAGAAACATTACAACTATTGCAGATGTTGAAATGTTGATCCCATCCTTGGTATGCCCAGATTAGCGCTCAACTAACTCCGCAGCACAGGCCAGCTGTTCCCCCATCTATCCCCGAATGTTAAAACCTGCTTCCGTTCACATGAACACGCAGCATGCACTTCATATCTTAAAGTATTTAAACACGTTGGCTGCAAGACTACCAATTGATCATCTGAGCTCAAGCCAAGCCAAGGATGGTGTCAGGCAATGGTGGTGGGTGGGGTAGTGAAATTTTCGTAATCTGAATTTTCTTCTGTCCATATTGTTCGTATCTGATGATGTAAGTTAACCCAAACCCTATAGAGTCCATTTAAGGCAACATCGGTGCTGATCCAAACCTTCAGTCATCATGGGAGTTGTGTTGCTGTGATTTACAATGCATTGGATTTATATAAAAAACCCTCAATAATAGGTCTACATATGTTATCACTATAATATAGAAAATGAATTTTAGTGGTGTAGACTTTTCAACCGGTTTGACGCTTTCTCTTGTATTGTTTCACTTGCTCTACGGTGTTGATTTATGCCTCTAAAGACTGCTTAGGGAGAATTTTCCCACAAGTTCCATGAGCCAAGAGCTGTCTTTTTACATCATCAGCTAACATCCACATCTCTGGAGAGCTGGATTATTCTGTGAATGCTGCTGTGATGTTCTGGAATTTTTACTGTAGTAGATAAACAATCTTTCAATATTTTGCCTGCCCACCCATTACATGAAGATTTTCGTAAAGAGGGTATCAGATTCGGGCTACTTTGAAAACAAAATAAAACCCCGACGGAAAACAGGATTTCGTTACATTTCATCAGAACATAACTTGCTCTGCCTCTGATCAAGTGCCATGCGATGTTTTACCCTGGCTTGCTCATAAATACATGATATTTTAGATAAAAGAATCATGCATACTTAAATAATCAGTGCTTTTTCAGCCCAGTAGTATCTGGATGCAGCCTTGATGATGCAAGCTGAGATTGCATATCTTAGAGATGCAATGTCAGACACAATGCACTCAATGAAGCAAGTGATGACAGTGAGGGGTAGGGTTAAGCCTGGTTTATGCTTCTGCGTCAAGTGATCGCCATGACTAGGCCCACACGGAATCTGCGCGCGCAGAATTCCGCAGATTTCAGCAGATTTTTAGCCCATCATTGATTCTGTTTATTTACTGGTGTAAATGTGTGTAAATGTATATTTATACAGTTTTCAAATTAATTTCAGTAAAAATATTGATTAATATGTAAATATTCATATGATTTATTTACAACACAGTTTGTAAAGTCATATTTTCTGTCTTTTAGTAGACATTTTATACGAGAGACTTGCTTTGTTTACCAAATAAAGTGGATCTAATTAGATTCACATTGTAAAAATTAAATACAAGTTAATAATGTAGTAGTTTTTATTTTATATATTAATTTGTTTTGTTATGATGTTCCTAAAATAATTCCGCATAAATCCGCAGATTTTTAACAAAATACTCTGCAGAAATAGCAAAAAATGTCCGCAGATTCCGTCTGGCCCTAGCCATGACCCACGTTGTCGTGCATTTATGCTTCTGCACGCTGAATGTGCTGCTCTTCTGAAATGATTGCTGGCAGTAGGTGTTTATGTTCCTCTGTGTCGAGTTTTTTCGCTGGTGTTTTGTTTTTTTCTGAACGCTACAAGTGGCTCGATCTCGCTCATTTTGAGGCGAAAACCAGCAGACTTGAAACAACTTCAATAATAAGGTAAACACAAAACAAATTTCCATCTGGAGCTCCTTCATGGGACTCTGGCTCCATGGGGCTCGTGCGGCTCTAATCTCCGCCCACACTCGTCAGCAGGACCAAGCCAACCAAATCACAGAGCTTGCGCTACGTGTTGTTTTGACGTGTAGTTACTTTTTTGAGAGGTGCATACGTGTGCACTTGATGCAGAAGTATAAATCAGCATTTAGGGGTGGGCATTAAAAAGCATTGCATGCAGCTCAGATTGCAACTGCACCAGGCCTGCATCTAGACCCCTTCGTCTTTTTGTGGTCATTATAACTGGGGGGAAAAGTGTTCAGTAGTAAAGATGGCCATTCAACCTGTAATGGTCCACTATGGCGCAACGGTTTTGTATGCAGTCAAACTCAGCCAGCTCAGTGTTTCTCAGAATTTAATTAGTACAGAAAATCCTTGCAAATATGGTCGCTGACAATAAACAATAGCAGGACAATTTTATTGTCAGTCATTCAGGTCAAATGGTCTAGCCCTTCTGTATAGTTTCAGTAGAATCTACCATTCCAATAACTTCAAGTTCATTACAAAATAAAGCATTTGAAATAAATAAATAGATTTATATATAGATTTATAATTATACATTATATGTAGAAAATAAATATATTGTACATCTCATAAATAGGTTTGTCCATATTTACACGTCTTTCACTTGCATTTTAATAATGTTCCTGACAACCTGAACATTATAAGTCACTCTTTGTCAGATGACCAGAAGTCTCTATCGCACACTTCAGCAAACACCATACATTTCCCTGCTTTCTTTGAAAGTGGTTATTTGTTTCAAACAAACATGTATGTTTTGACCTTTCCTGAACCATTAAAATATGTTGTGTATGCCTCTCAGATCATTTCCAAGACAAAATGAGTGTTTGTTTCCATTAATATCACTTTTTTTTTTACCATCTCACAAATGCTAGCTTGATATTGTTTCAGTAGAAACGAGTCATTGTTCTTCAAACGTCTTTCTCCTTTTAAGTGCCCTTAAAGAAAGCTCTTGCTTTGCATTGGTCCTACAGGAAGGTCTGGGTATTGCTCCCCATGTCCATCTTCTTGGTAAGTGCTGCGTCATAACCTTTCAACATGAGTTTGGCCCCAGGGTCACCAGACTGGACTTTTATCATTACGATCAAAAACGGTTTTACTTCCTAGCTACTGGTGACAATTTGCTCAACAAATAAAGGTTTAAACCCGAGCTTTGTTTTCCAGTGACAACATGCTCAAAATGTGGTCCACCTTACAAAAGTGTGGCTCACACAATGACTGCCTAAAGAAAGGGTGATTGCATGACACATGTCATTACGCCCTGAAGTCAACACCTCTTCCACAAGACATCTTTTGGCACCAGCTTTGGATGCAGGAATGTTCCCTCTTCTCTGTAGTTTAAAACCCATTAAGTAGAGGAAACGGAGCCATCCAGGACACACACGTACTGTTTATCTCAATCACCATTGGAGAGGGCCTCCTCATTTTGGACCAGAACCCAAATATAAACAGCTGTGAGACGAGAGAAGTAGGGTCTTGTATTTCTTTATGTTCTTCGTCTTTCCCATCCCGCACTCCTACTGTAACTCTCCAACCCAGCGACTCCGTTGGATGCTCTGGTCACCTATGCTGGAACAAGTCTCTGTAAGCTTGGGGTATCTTTTCTATCTCGACAGGTCTGGGCAGGAAGTGAGTCAACTTCTGATGCTTTTTAGTCCTGCTGCCTTCTCGAGGCGAGCCGTCCTTGTTCAGAGCCACGTAATAGTACCTCCCAGTGTCTGCATGCTTGAAGAGTGTCGATGCATATGTGTTGTACCAGTTTTCTTCGAACTGCTCACGGAAGACACACTCAGCTGTCAGCTTCTTCTGCAGGGCAACCAGAAAAAAGAAACACAAAAAAACATAGCTTAGATTTTCTGGACACTTGATATACACAGCACTAGTAGTATTAGTGGAAAGGTCTTGTTTCCTACAGTTAAGAATAAGCTTCACCCACACCAGGGGTGTCCAGTCTCTTGCTCTTGGAGGCCCACCTGCTTAATCAAGTTCAGCTTCAAATTTCCAGGCAGGTGTGTGGGAGCAAGCTTAAATGAATTTGAATTTGGATTTTACAAGTCATTTAGGGTTAGACAGTTGAATTTTAGCACTGTGCACTAAAACATTGTGTACTAACAAGGGGGTTGATATGGCTAGGAACTATACTCTTAGTCTGGTTTAATAATAGGAACTTTGCTGCCATTCCATCGCTGCAGTAGGCACAATAGTATGCAGCCCTTGAAAATAGTCTCCATCTACGAAGTGGGCTTTATTTATAAACTAATTTCAAAAGGATCACGTGCTTATGATTGAACACAGCTGGTACCACATCAGCTCTGCGTATTGCACCAATCAGACGAATCCTGACACACTATAAATTACCAGAGCATTCTACTCCAGTCATCTTCGTCTTGAAGAATCCCCCCTTCCACCCCAACTCCTCCCCTTCTCCTATAGGGCGGCACGGTGGCCCAGTGGTTAGCACTGTTGCCTCATAGCAAGAACACTGCTGGTTCTGCCTTTCCCCGAGCCAGTCGGCGTTTCTGTGTGGAGTTTGCATGTTCTCCCCGTGTTCACGAGGGTTTTCCCCGGGTTCTCCGTTTTCCTCTCACCGTCCAAAAAACATACTACATACGTAAATCGACTACTTTTAAATAGCATCTTAAAGCGACTCTAGTAAGATGTATCTCAGCACGTTCACAAGCGGGGGGAGTTCTCGAGACTTACCTGAGCTCAAACTCTCCTCTCGCTCTTTAAACGGGAAGGAGCCCCGGGCTCAAGGATATTCTGACCTCAGGGCTCTCTCCCGGGACAGCATACCAAATACGCTTTATAATCAATCATCAGCTAAGTGTGAACTCTTGAAATATCATTTATGCTAAGCTAAGCGTGCTCCCACCAGACCCTGACATCGGCTTAATGGATTCAAATACGGTTTAACTAACCTATTTCTACACAAAACTGTAAGAAAGTGACCATCCAAAGCAAAACCGGACACTCCAATCTGCATTAACATTAAAGGCAATGTTTAAATATCTGAATCAACGTAGGAAACTATTGGTCATAATATCGAAATGGTAATCTACGATCTGTCCATCAAGAGAGCAGGATAAGTGCACTCGACCACATGTTTAAGGACTGACATTCCCCTCCCATTTCCAGACCTCCAGATGCTCTGGAAAGCATGAGGGTGTGAAGACGTGGTACTGTTCCTTTCTCACAGTGCACAGTTTACCCTTGTCACCATCGCACAATGTGTGGAGTGGAAAATATCTTGAGGCCAGACAGCAGGTGCTCGCTGCACCAGAGAAGGGAAAGTCATTACGGGCAAGCTTTGCAGTTTACACCCAAAATCATTCTTCAAAACTGTTAACCTTTTTTGTCTGCTTCCCCTATGATGCAACAAGCTCTCTCGCACAAACACGGCAGCTTGAGAGAGCCTGTGTGGGCTGCTACTACTACACCACTGACAGAACTCCGTGAGCAATGACTTCGGGTTAAGCAGGTGAACATTCGCTGGCTGACTACACCGATGAGAACAATAGAAGACGCTGGGGCTACATCATGTTTCCTGCCAAAGAACAGTCATGCAATGGGCCAGGTTTGAGTCTTGGTGTCAAAATGATACATTTAAAATTAGTGTTTAGGATAAAGTCAGCTTTAAAACTTCTGTTAAATTGTTTACAATTTAGAAATACAATGTTAAATAAGTAATATATTGCTGCTTAATTGTATCAGCTACTAATTATTTGAACTTTTTGGCATTACTGAGAGATTCTGTGCCCTGTCAGGAAGCTCTAAACACAAATACTGTAGATACTGCTCTATGATTTACACACGTCTTAATGCTTACTACCAGTGAGGACGTTTCCTTGATCCCTGTGCAACAGAAATACCCTGCATTTAAATCTGTTCCTGAGTCTTCAGGTGATTTGCTGTGCGATTGCACGCTGACTTGCGTTTACAATCTGATTTAATGGGACGTTATCGCATTACACGTGAAGTCATCTCTTCTTGCTTTAAATAGGTTTGTTTTAATTCAGGGTCCACAGAAACTTACTGGGGCCCCTGCTTATTGTCTCTGGAAATCTGATAGCTTGTTTCTCTCGCAAGCATGGCAAAGTCTGCAGAGGGGGAGGCCAGGCGCATTTTCCTATATATGGTTCTCTATGCTAGCATGCAAGAAGTCAGTCAAAACCAGCTACGCGCTTTTATCTCCCGGTCGCCGTTACAATTAGCACTCCAGCAGATTACAACATGCAACACACGGATATGCAAGAGACCGAGAGCTCTCAGCTCGTATATCTACGATATGTGGGTGTGTATACGTTACATGCTTCATGTGTCTCGGGGAAATATGTAAATATTTTAAGTATGGAGTGAAATGAAGAGGCAGTTTTTTTTGAGATTGAATGCGCTGTCTGAAAGGTTGTTTTTTCAGTGGAAAGTTACAAAGACAAAAACAAGGTGAGCCACACACAGACCCTGCTGTTACCCACTCTGATCAGAGGTCAGGGCTTGCAGCAGTGGAAACACCGCTTGTTTTGTCTAGTTAAGTGTTTTTTTGTACATCTACATCATATGGGGAACAGACTATGAGCTGGTGGGTGGGTTGTCGTTCGCTCCTCATTCCAGCTCTGACTGCATTCCTATTGGAAGACTTAATAGAGCAGAACCTTCTGTTGGTGAATATTGTTTAGTGTGTGTGTGAGCGCTGCAGGAGTTTGACTTACCGACCCATAGAGTTCACCTTTTTCATTCATCCCCAGATAGAGACCAGCATCCACGCCTCGTATGCTCACCAACCCGACGGCCAGACTGATAAACTCCAGAATACCTGCCACACAACAACACTCGTCAGACAATGACCAGACACTTTTACTATACTACAGCTTAGCTCATGATGTTTTGTCTCACCCCCATTTTCCTAGCATCAAGAAACAAACTAGAGGTGGTTTTTACTCCAGCCTGAGGAAGCTAGTGGTTAGAGGGTTGGCCAGCTAGTCTGAGGAGAAGACAAATGAATGAAACCCTTCTTTAACCATCAAAGCACGCCAATCAACCAGCCTGACAAGACTAATCCACCAGCATTAGCTGTATTCTGATGTATTCTGTTGTCTTCGGTCTATAAATCTGCACAGGGTTAAGCCTCTTTCCGCTACTTTTGCAGCATCCCTTATGTAATTAACTGATTTATATATATATATACAAACTAATATTGTGTTAAGGTATCTCCATAGCCGTACATTTGTGTCCGTTTTCAGGCTACAAGCTCAATCTTGGCCAAAACCAGCTGTTCACACGCTTTTGATTAAAGACTAAAGCAAAAACTACACCTTTGTGGCCTTTTACCACCACCTGGACCGAGTATGTTGTGATATGCATGCCAAATGACGACACAGAAAACTCTCTGAAGCTGGGTTAAGCAGAAGCACATTTCATATGCATTTAATCAAAGACACTGCCAGCTTGCAACATTACCGACAAACGGCTAGCAATTGCCAGAAGGATGCCAGAAACATGACCGCGGACCACCCAATCCAGTAAAGGCAGCTTGTCTCAGCCTAAAAACAAGCATTACAACTGGATTCCACAGTGGTCATGCTTTAAATTAGAGCTATTCCTGTTTTCTGAGCGAGGCCTGCACCTGCACAGTGATTACTGATCAGAGCAATGTCAAAAATTCTCATGTCTGGCCTCTGCTATCATTTGTTTATCATTGTAATACCAAGCACTTCTTGACTGATTTATTAGTGCTGTAATTAGTAGTGTCTGTGCCTGCGTCGGCCGGAGTCCTTTGAACACATTTTCAGAGAAATAACAGCCTCACGCTGTGAGCTTGTTTTCCTCTGCGGAGAAGCACCTGCATCCCTTGACCCTGCTCTGGAGTTCGCCAGGGGCAATTCCAGTGTAAGTATGAGAGATCTGCTGCTCTTGCCTAATGGGTGGACTGATATACTGTGGTGCCAATAAGAGTTGGACACTTAAATCGCTGGGAATGTATGAATTACACTGCATTAAATAAAATATCAAAGCAAGTGTCATCTGCTCTCAAATGCCCTTAAATAGTAAATTTTAATCAACTTTTTCTTTCTTTTTCTTAATTTATTTCTTTCCACATGTTTGGTTCTACTGTTTTTTTTTCTTTAAAAGCTATTTAACAGTGCGTGTTTATAATAATAAATTAAATAATAAACTACACAAATGCAGCTCTTACATTACATTATTTTAACACTATTGACATTTAAACACTAAGTGTACTTTAACTTTTTAGATAGCCTACTTCAATATGGGTTGTAGACATAATAAGAAACGCAGTAGGGGAGACCGGGGACGATTGTAACAGAATTCTCAGAAAACTCTACTTTTAGCTACATGACTGAAACTTTTAGACAAAATACCCACATTTGTCTACTACAAATGTCAACAATTTAAATTTCTTAAACTATATCACAGACTTTGTGAGATGATGATAAATACAAAGTGGATATTTGTTACAACCTAACTCACTACTGCACTCTCAGAAATAAAGGTATGCGAGCTGTCACTGGGGTGGTACCAAAAAGTACACATTTGTACCTAAAGGGTTCATATTAATACCTCAAGGGTACATATTAGTACCTAAAAAGTACAAACTAGTTCCTCTTAAAATTCTTAGGTACTAATATATACGTTTGAGGTACCAATATGGATCTTTTATGTACAAATGTGTACCTTTTGAAAAGGTACCACCCCAGTGACAGCTTGTGTACCTTTATTTCTGAGAGTGTGGGGTAAGTTGTAACAGGTAGACAAAATGCACAAAACTAAGGGTACTACAAGTGATATGCCACAACAAAATTTTTAAAAAATTTTATTTCAGGGCTTCGACTGGAGTCCAAGTTCACATCTACACCCTATGAGTTATATGCGTACAGGTTATTTTGTTGTGCGTGCAATTGCCAATTGAAAGAGAACTCGTGACATCCAGGTCTGCCAAATGTAACATTCTGAAATGTGTCGGCAAATTCCTAATTGATTGATGGTGCACTCGTTGAATCAGCTGCTACACGTTTTAACTTTATCGCCACGATGAATCTCCCACGTTATGTGTTGCTATGAATACGCGTATCCTCATTTGTAAACAAACACAGCTAAATAATCATTTTTGCTGTTAGGTTAAGGGAAGTTATATTATTTGTTAATTTAATTTGACACCATTTTAGAAAACACTTACAGAGAATGTTTGTCTGTCAGAACAAATCCCTGCAGGACTTTCTAATTAAAAACTTATAATAGAATGGCAGCATTTCGCTGAATGACCCAGGTGCGTAAACGCGTGGTGATTCTTCAGTGCGTGTCTGTGTTGATGAATGAAGGAACGCTTGAATAGAGCTCTCACCGAATCTGCTGTGGTCCTGTCTAGTCCCGTGCACCGTCCCGTTGGGAAATATCTCCAGCTGGAAGCCGGTGCGGCAGTAGAGCTGTCTCCTGCGCAGGATGCCCTTGAGGTGGCCAAAATCCGTGAGCGATCCGCGCTGCAGCCTGCCCTCAATCAGACCCAATCTTTCATTCAAACCATCTGACAGAGGCACGTTCCCCAATGCTGGAAAAGCCTGCAAATCCAGATCGATGCTCCCGAGAAATCCAGCCACCTCTGCCATGATGACTAGGAAACTTTGGATGTTTAGAGAGCGGAGAGGAGAGAGGAGACGCTCTTTTCATCTGATCAGACCGAACGACTCATTTATATAGACATCCTTATCCTCCCCGAGCCACGCCTGGATGACATCCCTGCTGCTTCACCTTCAGCATGTCAACCGAGAGCCTCTGCTTCAACTTTCACAATTGATGCTGCTGCCTGATGTGTCGAAGCTTCTGCCTGTCTGTCGGAGCACAATTAGTCGAATAAGACTGGGAGATGATCAACACAGCCCGCGGTCAATGAGAAAACAGCCTATCAAACCCACCGAGTGTGTAAAGTTCTCCCGACTTTGCGCCTGTGCTTTATTTGTGCACTCGGAGCTCGATCTGCTTGACTTGAGTCTGATAGGGGATTACAGTCTCTCTCACAGCACACTTGCGTTATACGAGCCAGAGCACTTTCAGGCTGCGTCTCAAATTCTAATGAACTGCCTCCCTAGGCTGCATTTTTAGGTATTTCGCAATTCGCAGCAACTTGCAGCAACTTGTGAACTGATGTTAGACATCATTTGAGCATCTCAGGTGCGTAGCAGTTACAGTTGAAGTCAGAATTATTAGCCCTCCTGAATTATTCGCCCCCCTGTTGATTTTTTCCCCCAATTTCTGTTTAACGGAGATATTTTTTCAACACATTTCTAAACATAGTTTTAATAACTAATTTCTAATAACTAATTTCTTTCATCTTTGTCATGATGACAGTAAATATTTTACTAGCCTAGATATTTTTCAAGACACTTATATACAGCCTAAAGTGACATTTAACTAGGTTAATTAGGTAGGCAGGTTATGGTAATTAGGCAAATTCTTGTATAACGATGGTTTGTTCTGTGACTATCAAAAAATATATAGCTTAAAGATGACAATACCTTTTCTAGCTGAAATAAAACAAATAAGACTTTCTCCATAAGAAAAAAATATTATCAGACATACTGTGAAAAATTCCTTGCTCTGTTAAAAATCATTTGGAAAATATTTTTAAAAGAAAAAAAATCAAAGGGGGTTTGATAATTTCAACTGTAGTTGGTTTTTGCAATATTTTTGGACACGAAAGAAGGTTTTATAAGTTATTAAGTGCATCATAGCATTTAAAACCAGGTAAACTATTCTTTCTTCGTTTTATACAACATTAACCCTGAAAGCCTGATATGAAAGGCAAGTCAGTAAAATATAATTGCTTGCAGAAACCTTTTTAAGGTTTCACCTGTATTTTTATTACTGAACATCACTCTTTAAGGGCACATAGTGTGAGAATGTGCTGCTCATGCTGGAGGAGGGAATCTGCTCTGATTTATTGAATAGCTAAAGCTGAGCTAAAAAGAAATGTGATGCAGTTGCTGATAATTATACTGTATATTGATAATAATAATAATAATAATAATAATAATAATAATAAGAAGAAGAAGAAGAAGAAGAAGAAGAAGAAGAAGAAGATGATGATGATGAAGATAGAATTGTGTAAAAAGTGCTGGGTTCCACACAATTCCTTCATGTTGTCTCAACAAAAATTGATTAAGGTAACTAAACGTTTTTACAAATTTGAATAGATTGAACATAAGAAATTAAGTTCTCCCCCAAAAAACTCAAGAATTGTGTTGATTCAAAATATGAGTGTAAGCTTGTAATGTAAATCAATGAGACTTTCATAACAGTATACCATTGATATAGTTAATGCATCCAAATCATCACGCACAGCAAAGCTATAAGCACTGGTTGTTTTTGCATATACAGTATGGGATATTCTACCAGAAACGTACATTATCTGTCCCTGAAATAAAAACATAAATACAGTGAGTAAAAAGTATTTCATCCCAAACAATGTCTAAAATGGACTGATGGTTGATTTCTGTGAGTTGTTCTGTGAAGGAATATGTCATTCATTTGGTCCTCAGATTGTTTTCTTTATTAAAAACACTTTACAAATGTACAAACCCTGTCATTGTCCTTGTCTTCAGATGATTTGAACTTACAGCTTTAATAGTTTTGTGCTGAAAACTGTTATTTAGAGAAAAAAACTGCAGAAATAGCAAGTTTAAGTGGTTATCATTCACGTCAATTGATTAAAAACATGAACTTACAAATACATTCTACAAATAAATACTATTGTACATGTTTCTCTTAGTCTGGTCGCATTTGAATGAAATTTAAGATAAAATGTGTGCAATACACCTTTAAGGCTATGACTCAGAGGAGAAGCTGACAATGATCATGAAAGCGTTCTATCATTGAATTCTATGTTTTTTTGCGATTTTTCTATTTTTGAGGAGGACAAGCTTAAAGGTCAGGCCCGGTCACATTTTTTTTATAAATGAAAATGTACATTTCTGGTAGAATGTCCCATATATACACTCAAAAATATATAAATATATACTTTTTGTTTGTTCAACCTACTTATTTAAAATGAGCTGAAACAGCACAATTCTCGATATTTCATTGGGACAACTTAATATGTTTATGTTCAATCCACATAAATTTGTAAAAAGTGTTAAGTCAACTTAATCGATTTGTGTTGGGACAACATGAATGGTGTGGAACCCTGCATTTTTTACAGTGTGACACTGTGTTAGTCAGTTTAATACATTTAAGTGGATTGAACATGAAATAATTAAGTTGTCCCATTAAAATCACAAGAATTGTGTTGTTTCAGCTCATTTTAAAAAAGTAGTTTGAACCAGTAGCAAAAAAAAAAGTTTTTTTGTGTGTATATAATTTCTTTATTCATTTGAAAAACTTTCTAGATAACCATATAAATCCGTCAGACAACATGAGCCACAACAATTTTTTTAAAATATATTTATTTTATCATATTGATACACTGTAAAAAGGGCATTAGTTACTTTAACAGTTTTAAGACTTCAGGTTTAATCATTTTTTTAAGTAAAGTCCGCTACTTTCATTCATTCATTCATTCATTCATTCATTTTCTTTTCAGCTTAGTCCCTTTATTAATTAGAGGTTGCCACTGCAGAATGAACCACTTTTCCAGCATGTGTTTTGCGCAGCGGATGACCTTCCAGCTGCAATCAATCACTGGGAAACACCCATACACTCTCATTCACACATACACTACTTACAATTTAGCTTACCCAATTCACCTATACATGTCTTTGGAGTTGTTGGGGAAACCGGAGCACCCGGAGGAAACCCATGCACGCGAACACGGGGAGAACATGCAAACTCCACACATACTGTAGTAACATTTCTCTGGCCCAGATTTGGCCCACGCAATCAGCATTTGCTTGGCCCACATCTCGCAGTGAATTACGGTATGACTAGACCAAGTCTGGCTTCCATATAAGGGGCAAACATGAACCATATCTGGGCCAAGGCTCAGCCAATTTAATAACCCATAACTGGGCCTGAACTGGGCCAGATATGTTGGTGTGCCAGGACTGCAATGAATTTAATAAACCCATGAAGCATTGCACTTTATGGTCGTGCTTTTTCTCGAAGGGACCAGATCAAAAATAATTGATATGAATTTCAAAAATGGGTCAAGATAGGCCAAACTTACATGACCCACATGTACATTTTAAACATCTGGGCCGAAGACTACATTTGATGTCTGGCCCAAGTCTTGAGTGCCGTCTATAAAACGATGCCACCTCTGCCAAAACCGGCCCACATGCTTTATGCCAGTGCTGGACGAATGGCTGCTGGACCAGCTTTGTGCCAAATCTGGGCCAGAATTCTTTGCTACCTGGGTTCACACAGAAATGCCAACTTACCCAGCCGAGGCTCGAATATGCAACATTCTTGCTGTGAGGTGACAGTGCTACCCACTGCGCCATCGCACTGCCCCAACTTATCACATTTTACAGTGCAATTCACTTACCTGTAATTTTTCAGGCATCACAGGTGTTTGAACCTTTTTAGGTTATCATAGGCTTGTGTATACACTCTCAGAAATACAGGTACAGGAGCTGTCACTGGGGCAGTACCTTTTCAAAAGATACATATTTGTACCTGAAGGGTTCATAATGGTACCTCAAAGGTACTTTTTAGGTACATTTGGGCACTAATATGCACCTTTGATGTACCACTATGGACTCTTTGGGTACAAATATGTATCTTTTGAAAAGGTACTGCCCCAGTGACCTTATGGCTGCTCCTGTACCTTATTTCTGAGAGTGTATCAGTATCCATGGCAGCAAAAGGCTGCTTTGCTCCATGTGTAAGCTGCATCAACAAAGAGAGCTGCTTATTACTGCACGACTTGATATATTTAAAAAGAACTAGATTGTTGCATGTATACCATGCCCAAAAATGCTGTCTAGGTAGGCACCTCTGTAGGTATTGACGCACAGCCTTAGTCTGAGGTTCTTTTTTTCTCCACCCCCCCCTGTGCAAGCAGGTGTTTCCTCCTCCTCTCCAGACCAGCTGTTGGTTATCCACAGGTACCGCACGAAGTAAAAGAGCAAAGAAACACAAAAGGTCGGTGACGTATTTTATTAAAGCTGAGCGGGAATGCATAGCAGACGGAATTTCATAAAATGTGAAATGTATGCGTCACATGAAGTAGGAATGAGAAATACACCAGATGACCACAAACTTCATATGCGTTCTTCTGTAGGAAATGATGCACACTGAGCGATGCCAGAGGCGAGCAGAGAACCATGTGCGCCTCACAAATCAAGGTCAGGGTTGCATCAATAAAACTTATCTCTGAAGTGTCTGACACACTCATAACCATACGGCTTGTCAGATATGCGCTCTGTGTTTTTTATCTGAATAGTTAAAGGTCAGTGTTGTTCCTATGTGTGTCTTTGTGTTGTTAAAAATAGGTACACTATAATAATGTGTAGATTTGTTTCACAATAGGTAATAAAATAAGGTCTATTGATGCATGGGTTATGTCTTTTATTAGTCAACTATAATTCTAGACTGATGTACAACAAGGTTATTATAGTTTTGCAAAAGGTAAATGTAATCTCGATAATTATTTTCATATTGTATGATAACGATATATATTTCTGTCACACCCCTGGCTCATTGCCGCAGTCCCAACCACCTCAGCCAATCACCAGCCATCACACACCACTCCCGTGAACCATCACCCGAATACTAATAGCCCACACCTGGTACCCCAATCACACACTCCCTATTGACCTTATTCCGCCCTGCCCACTTTTAAAACTTCGCTCTTCCGCATTTTATCATCCAACTTCCGGTACGCTGACACGGTACATCAGATGACTGTTTCAGAAAGTCAGTGCATAGTATAAAGTTAGCTGCAATTTTAGAAAAATGGCATATAATGCTAGTTCAGTAAATCTTTTGAGCTGGGAGTACTGTTGAACGTCCCTGCAACGATTATATGGTCTCATATTGCCCCATCCATCGTAACCGTTCATGTGGGTAGACGATATGAGCCAGAGGTAACTTACGGGGATATTTTTAATTACTTTGTCCTGTCACAATGAGTTGATGGAGCGTTTATAAAGACTTATAAAAGTACCGAGGCCTACCAATATTTACACAGTGGGAAAGTTGGTCGTGTTCTATAACACAGTGAGGGGGATTTTGTCTTTTTAAAAGCAAACGTGCACCCCAGCCAGTCGAGCAGTCCATGCCACTCAGTGTGGGGGCTACTTAGTAAGCAGGGATCAGTGGAAACTACATGATGTTCGTACATCGCTGGTTTAGGAAGGACCTGTAGCCACGCAGCCTTTATATTATAAAGTAAATATAAAGCAAGTAAATATATAAATAAATAGTAATATCTTGTAAGGTCTGTATTAAAATAAGTAAGCCATAAATGTAAACAGTGTGTTAACGTATTTGTGTAGTAATACACAGCTGCTGACTCGGTTACTAACAGCAGACTAAGGCCCAATCCCAATTTTACCCCTTAGCCCTCCCCCTTACCCCTACCCCTCGTTTTGCGCGTTCACGTCAAGGGGTAGTGGTGTCCCAAATCTCTTTAGCTTGAAGGTGTAGGGCTAAGGGCAAGGGGTATACACCTCCTCGAACGAAGATTTTTCAGGACTACTCTTAAAACGGAGGGGTAAGAAAATTTCCCAGAATTCACCTGCCACGTCAGGATAGCTGAACCCGGAAGTAAGGAGATCCACAAATTTGTATTTTTTGTCATTATTACGAATTTTCTTGACAAACAAACATATGTTTTAATATATTCATAACCGCGTTCAGGTTTTACGGTCATGTTTTAAAAAAAAACGCGATCAATTTCGCGATCTATAATCCGTAATCATAACTCATGTACAGCAGTCCCACAACATTCTGACACACGATGACACTCGAATACCCTGTCAGTAATGTCTAGTGGCTGGGAATGAGCTTTTTACAGTGTCTGCTATAATGTTAATGTTGTTTTCGTGTGTTTACATAGATAAATATGGCCACTGTGTAAATACACAGTATAGTTATGATCTTATTGCCAAATTAGATCGTTATGATAACATAATATACACCTTCAATCATTTCCTGAAGATAAACACCAAACAATAACACAACTGGAATAACTACAGCAGTTGTGATCATCTGATCTCATATGAAGCAAGAGATCGTGATGACGTATGATGACGTGTGCAGGTGTTGAAGTGCTGTCCCAATTCTTAGGGGTAAGTTTTGAAGCCCTTCCCCTTAACCCTCGGTTGTAAGGACCAAGAGGAAGGGGAAGGGGTAATGGTACAAAAGTAGAATTGGGATTGGGCCTAAGTATCTGGTCAAATCTCTTCATTTCTGAGGTATTGACCTTACTTTTTTAATGCTGAAGTGCTCTCATTTTTTTGCGATTGTTTTAGAACTTCCGATTCAGTCGCCTATGGGAGAAATGACTAGGAATAATAAACGGCAGAAAACGGTCAAACTACTCGCTCTACAAACAAGTGTTTGCATGACTATACAGACAAAATAGAATAATATAATACGAAAACATCAGTTTGCAACATCAAGCAGCATAACAAGCTGTTTTTATGTCTAAAAATGAATGGAAGTAAATGAGACCAAAAGTTTCGAGCCAAAAAGACTCAAATGGCTGCGCCTGCTCATACGCAGAGAATAAGGTCAATAAAGTCTCACCTTCCCCAGTCACTCACCGGCTGGAATCAACGTCAGATGTTGTTGCTGTTTCGCTTGAAAAAATACTTGAAAGTCTTAACCTGTCTTCCTTGTGTGGCCGTAACAATTTCGGGAAGTTGTTAATGCTTCCTGACTTAAAAGTGTACGCTTACAATCAGGGCCGCTGCTGGCCAAAAGGGTGCCCTTTGCAAAATTTTTCTGTGGTGCCTCACAGAGAAACAAAAACACACAAACATATGTATTTAAACATGTATTCATTCATTCATTCATTTTCTTTTCGGCTTAGTCCCTTTTAAACATGTATTTATTTATTTAATTACACATATTTGCATTATAAAATAATAGTCTACATCAGAAATGCCCAAAGTAGGGCCCGCGGGCCAAAATTGGCCCATTGTAACCTTTGATTTGGCCCACCGTCCCATCTGAGAGTGCCACGATCACCAGCGATCTAAACTTCCAGAGATCGCTGGTACACACACTATCACATGAGAACTACAAATCCACCATTTTATGAACTAAATCCCTAGTCATGCAACACACACACTCACCTGTTCCAAGTCACCACTGATTAGAGACTCCCAGCTGAAGCCACTCACCACTGATTCACAGACTATTTAAACTGCACAGAAACACTCACTGTTGCTGAGTCTTGTTTACTTCATGTGACATTACAACGTGTTTCCTTGGTATTGTTTTCCCGTGTTGCTACCTTCGCCTTGCTAACTTGTTTATCCCTGCCTGTTCTCGACCACATTCTGGACTGTTTTTTGCATATGTTTACTCTTGTTGACCATTGCTTACCTGACATCTCTAATAAACTTGCATTTGGATCCACACCTCAGTTGTCAGTGTCACATCCCCGTGTTACAGAGAGGAGAATGAGAACGATGGAGAGGGTTGGGGCAAATGCCTTTAACACAGAGATTGTCATTTCTAATTTGACATAATCTTTTTTTTGTTTGATTTATTGCTTTTTATTTATTTTATTTAGAGCAAGCTGAAATTAAGTGTCAATCTCACGTTCAATCCTCCCCTAACTCGTGAACAAAACCCCAAGATTGGTGCAGCGGCTGCAGTAATGCGGTCGATGTACAGGTCCGTTGTGTTGAAGAGGGAGCTGAGCCGCAAGGCAAATCTTTCGATTTACCAGTCAATCTACGTTCCTACTCTCACCTATGGTCATGAACTCTGGGTCATGACCTAAAGAACTAGATCTCGGATACAAGCGGCCGAAATGAGTTTCCTTCGCAGGGTGGCAGGGCGCACCCTTAGGGATAGGGTGAGGAGCTCTGTCACCCGGGAGGAGCTCGGAGTAGAGCCGCTGCTCCTCCACATCGAGAGAAGTCAGCTGAGGTGGCTCGGGCATCTGTTTCGGATGCCTCCTGGACGCCTACCTAGGGAGGTGTTCCAGGCATGTCCCACCGGGAGGAGGCCTTGGGTAAGTCCCAGGACACGCTGGAGGGACTATGGCTCTCGGCTGGCCTGGGAACGCCTCGGGATCCCCCCGGAGAAGCTGGAGGAAGTGTCTGGGGAGAGGGAAGTCTGGGGTTCTCTCCTAAGACTGCTGCCCCCGCGACCCGGCCCCGGAAAAGCGGAAGAAAATGAATGAATGAATGAAATTAAGTGTTTCAATTAAATGTTGTAAATGAATCTTTTTTTAATTTAAAATGTAAATACAACGGATAGAGTACTATAGAGAAGACATCGGTGAGCAAATCAAGGCAAAAACTAGTGTAATTCTGTTATAAATTTAGATTAGATTAGATTAGATTCAACTTTATTGTCATTACACATGTACAAGTACAAAGCAACGAAATGCAGTTTAGGTCTAACCAGAAGTGCAATAGCAGCAAGTGCAGAATACAGGTATAAATTATAAGGTGCAGTTATAGAAAAACTATGGTGATATTTACAGATGGATGTACTATGAACATTATATACAGGTTGACTTGGTTATGAGCCCAGATTTACAATAAATGATTGTACTTACAGGTTGATATTAATAATAAGAGTGCAGATAGATAAACAATTACAAATGTATGTGTACAGTGGGTGTGTACATAATTACAAATGTACATGTACAGTGGGTATGTACAGTTCACATAAATGAATCAGTGCAGTGTAGGTTGCTTATTAATAATCAAAAGTGTGCAGATAAACATAATTACAGATGTCTATGTACAGTGGGTGCGTACTGTTCAGATAAGTGAATCAGTGCAATGATAAGTGAATCAGTGCAATGAATATGTGCAATTTTTAAATGTGCAAATGTTCAGTAGTTCAGTATTAATGAGATTGTTTTGTTTTTACTGTAATAAGTTCATTATAAAATGTTTTTTTGCTAAACATTATATAAATAAATTAGGAAATTACCCATGACAAATATATTTACCTTCTTCACTAGCCTCAATCAAGTTTGGGTTTTTGGCCCTTCATAAGAAAAAGTCTGGGCACCCCTGGTCAACATCAAATTAAACACGGACATGTCTTCTGCAGAAGCGTTCCTAAATTCAAACATTTACAAAAGGTAAGGAATGAAAGCCTCTCCGTACCTATAGAGATGGACGGTCCTCAGTGCTGCTTCCTGTGTCTGTACCTGTGCAGCTGCTGGTGCCTCTGGAGCAGTGCTGGTCATGCCACCTCATCTACTTTTGTGACAAACTTTAGCATTGAACCTGAATCAGAAATGTACAATACAGAAGAAATTAGTAATTTAAAAAAAAACTCATGACACAGAATTAAAACAATAAGCTAGTCAAGCTTTCTTCATAATGTGTCTAAACTACCACCAAAATGTGGATTTAACTTGCACTATAATCTATGGTGACAAAAGCTGACCCTTGCTGTCAAAGACATTTGTGGTTTTTAAGAATTAATGAGTGTATTTTTAAACAAAAACTTTGTTAACATTCAGAAAAAAAATATTCATGAATGAATTCATGCAATAGAAATGGTTTATGGCCTGTGGCTTACAGTAATTTGACTCATTTTATATTATTAATCTTTCAGAAATCACAGAATGAGTCAGTAATGGTTTTTCATATTGTGATGTACACAAATGAAAAACCAGCCTAAAACACACCAATCCACTGATGTAGAGACTAAAAGACTTCATTGCAGTGATACAAGCAATAACAACAGCAGCAATAAAACATGTATAGAAATAGACAAAACAATAAACAATGACAACTGCAAAGAATTATATAATATAATAACTATATGATAATAAATAATACATACAGTGAAATAATTGTGCTGTGCATGTGTATGTAGCTGGTGCGCAAGTGTAAAGTATTGCACAAGTTAATACAAATAATTGAGTTTGTGTAATTATCAGCAACATGGGGAAGAGAGTCAAATGAGTCATAAAGCATACAGTAGTTTAAAGTACAATGCATAGATGCAAAGCAAAAAAACAAAAGTAAACAACAACAAAAATCAGGCAGATTTGGTGCAGCTGTGGAAGTTTAAACGTTAGCCTCACTAATTTACTTGAACAACCAAAAATATAATGTTTTCTAGATTCATTGACAGAAGTTACTTGAAAGTGATGCACGCGATTCATCTAGTGCTTTTTTCCTGTTTTCGGCTCCACACTGATGTGGAGTGTGGGCATAGAGCTGCAACTTGCATCAACGAAAATTATATGCTGCTAGCAGCCGCAAAGATAAGTGGACCGGACTGCGCCATGCGTACGCAGCTATGCGCGTACATAGAAAAAAATTATGTCACGTTTGTTTTTGCGTTCGTCATAAATTGAAAATTTTCAATATATTTAACAACATATTATCAATATATATTTTATTTACACTCAGTTTATGTTAATATTATTAAATAAATATTAATATACAGTATATTTTTGGAGCAACCGAGATGGTGCCCCTCTCCGGAGTTGATGCCCTACTCAGCCTGCATACTCTGCGAATAGGGAGCGGCGGTGCTGCCAACAATGACTGAAGCCACAAAAATTAAATTTCGGCTGATAAATTTTTGGTGGCCTGAAATTCAGTCTCTAATATCAACACACTTTTAGATTTTTATTGTTGCATTTTCTGCTGCGAGATTGGCTCTTAGATCGATGTATTTTTAAAAAAAAGTCCGGAGTCTATCATTGTTATTGACATAAATTTTATCTTGATTCGATAAAATATTGTTCATAGTTTTGACGTTTTAAATGAGCAGTACATTTCAGTTTAGTTTTAGTTTGTTTAGGTTTTGCTAGTTTTGGTTAAGTTTATTATTAAGTTTAATTATTTTGTGAACACAAAATCTATTTTTTTATACATTTAGTTTCCTTTTCTTTTCGACTTAGTCCCTTTATTCATCAGGGGTCACCACAGCGGAATGAACTGCCAACTTATCCAGCATATGTTTTACGCAGCGGAAGCCCTTCCATCACTGGGAAACATCCATACACTCTCATTCACACACATACACTGGGGACAATTTAGCTTACCCAATTCACCTATACTGTAACACATGTTTTTGGACTGTGGGGGAAAACGGAGCACTTGGAGGAAACCCACGTGAACACGGGGAGAACATGCAAACTCCACACAGAAATGCCAACTGAACAAGCAGAGGCTTGAACCAGAGACCTTCTTGCTGTGAGGTGATCGTGCTATCCACCTGCTTCAACAGAATTAACAGAAGTGACATGGTGGCACAGTGGTTAGCATTGGTGCTTCACATCAAGAAGGTCATTGGATCAGGTCCAAGCTAGGTCAGTTGGCATTTATGTGTGCAGTTTGCCGTGTTGGCGTGGGTTTCCTCTGAGTGCTCCGGTTTCCCCCGCAGTCCAAAGACATGCAGTACAGGTGAGTTGAATAAACTAAGTTGGCTGTGGTGCATATGTGTAAATGAGTGTGTATGAGTGTTTCCCAGTACTGTGTTGCAGCTGGAAGGGCATCCGCTATATTAAACATATGCTGGATAAGTTGGCGGTTCATCCTACTGTGGCGACCCCTGATGAATAGAGGGACTAAGCCGAAGGAAAATAAATTAATTAATAGAACATGGGTTGACCAGAGCAACTCTTGTGCAAACCTCTTAGTAATAAAAATAATATAATTGTTTGAACAATCAAACCACTATGCAACTTGAAAAAAATGAATGATGAAAAGATGATGAAGATTAAAGACAACTTCTTATTAAAAGTTAAACACATTTAGTTTTCGTTTTATGCAAATGAATATGGATGAAACACATTTTATGTTTATAGAAAAGAAGTTTTTGTATATATAATGGAACCCAATAATGGTCTGATGCATGAGTGTGCTCCATGCAGGTGAGCTGGCTAGACAACCACCTGTAGGCAGTGTTGGGTAAAAAGAAATATATTACAGTCTTAAGTCGCTTTAAAAAAGTAACTAAATGTTTTACTTAGTCACTTTTTAAGGAAAGTTATCTGAAAGTATGTTAATACTTATGTATAATCTACAAAAGTAAGAGTTATGCCATGTTAATGTTTCTGTTTGTTTATATAACTCCAATTTTCATTTTTAACATTTTATTTTTGCATCTTGTTTATATACACTATGAACAGCAGATACGCTAATTATTTTCTTTATTTTCCCTCGGCGCCTAGAGACTATATATCGTCGCTGATGCAATCCAAGACCTGTGAAGAAATGATGCCAAGATATCCATAATCCTGGACCAAGCTGTATCCTGAGCTGAAGCTGTGGTGGTCATAGAGGAGCAAAGAGTGTGAGACTGATTCCTAAAGACCCCAGTGACAGACGAGTCTCTGCATTGATCTCATGGGCAAGCCTGATCACCTGCCTGTGACCTGCTCACACCTGCAATTCTCCACAATGGACGTCGAGCGTTCTCCAGCCTCCGGTGCCTAGACTGCAGCTCCACACAGGAAGTTTGGCCAGAAGAAAAATGGTCATGCCCAACTGAGCCTGGAACCTCTCAAGGTTTTTTCCCTTCACTTCGTCAACTGGTGAAGTTTTGTCCTCGCCATTCTCTCTACTGGCTTGCTTGGATTGGGATTTGTGGAAGTGCACATTGATGGATTTGCATTTCAGTGTTTGACCTTTCAGCAGTGAAATTTAAACACTCTGAACTAAACTGAACTTCATTTCTGAAATCTGGACTTTACTATAACCTCTATGTGAAGCTGCTTTGACACAGTCTACATTGTAAAAGCGCTATAAAATTAAACATGAATTGAATTGAACATAATCATGCACTTGACTGATGTGACTGATATAAACAGCTGCAGATCAGACTTAATGCCACAGAATGAGTGCTTATTAACTGTAAATAATTATTATCATTTTTGGTTATTTTAGCTATTATTTGTTCAGTGACTTGTTAGTTTTATTTAGTTTTAGTTTTTTTTTTTAAATTTATTTAGAATTTTTTAATTTTTCACTTAACGAAAATGTTTTATTTTCACCAACAGTTTTAGTGTGTTTTTTATGTACTAAAATAACCTTGATGTACAATACATGTATAATTTAAAATGCCTTTGGTTGTAAAGCGGCTTTGTGTCATCTTGTTATAAATGAAATAAAATAATTTCAATTATAAAAAATAAAAAATAAAAATAATCAAACAGGAACATGCATTTTGTAGTAACATCCCACGCAGCGAAGGAGCATGGCCTGAGGTGATGTAATGTTATAGCAGAGAAAGCTAAAATGCTGTCTAAATGCTACTGTTTCCACAGAGCTTGCTGTTTCTGTAGTTGGGCTTTCAAAAGACATGACACAAAGACAGAAGTGCTCACAGTTTAATTTAAATTTTTTTCCAGAGAATTATAAAAAAATATCTACAAAGCTAGCCTTTGACAAAGGACTTCCAGAATCTCTCATAGTTCAGTGGTGGATTCGGCTAAAAACTTCTCCAGCCGATGAATGAATGAATGAATGAATGAATGAATGATTGACTCCTCCAACCGATGAAGCTGTGGATTGTGAGCCACAACCTGTAAGTGTTTTTATTTGTTAAAATTGATCAACTGCAGGCACAGTTTCTACCGTCAACAATACGTTGTATAGAGGATGTTAACAAGAATGTAAACATGGGGAAATGCTGTTTGGCACTGCTAACAATTTAGCTACAAATTCATTTTTATCCGTCAAACCGCTGTAATCAGCCACAATCTTCACCAGTGTTGCAGTGTCTCTCTATGCGGCTGCTTTCCCTGCGTTCTACATCTCAAATAACAAACTCGCAATAGATATGAGAATGCTTTTAAATTACTTACACGTGCTTCTTCCGAATATATGTGATAGACACTTGCCATATTTTATTTTAGTAAGCAGGAGTGAGGTTCAGCTGTGTGCTCTTCATTTTTTTGTCTGATTCAGGCTCAAACTGATACAGCTAACAGCTACTTTGACTGACTGGTTACACAGCGCAAAAGTGCGTGCTTGAAGGCACGTGACGCTTTTCCTAGTGACGTGGAGCCGATACGCAAATTACAGAACATTATGTTAGCTGACCAATCAGAGCCTCTTGAGGGCGGGCCTTTCAGACGAACTAGGAACAGTTGTTTTCAGGTTAGCTGAGTAGCGGTATATAATGAAGCATGAAGACACATTGCTTTGCATCTTATAAACACAACCAAGCCTTAAAAATACACTGTGGACCACCCCTTTAAACTACATATTTAAAAATTAGTTGAAACAACACAATTCTTATTCTGTTTTGGTTTTGGACAACTTAATTGTTTTATAATCATTCCACTTAAATTTGTAAAAATAATTAGGTTGATTTATAGATCATATTCCTTATACATTTCTCACCAATTTACAAACTACTAATGTAAAATGAGTTTTATTACAACACAATTCTTATTCTATTTTTTTTTTGGACAACTTAATTATTTTATGTTCAATCCACTTAAATTTGTGAAAAACTTAATGGGCTGCATGGTGGCTCAGTGGTTAGCACTGTAACCTCACAACAAGAAGGTTGCTGGTTTGAATCCAGGTTGGGCCAGTAGGCATTACTGTGTGGAGTATGCCTTTTCTCCCCGTGCTTACCCTCCATGCAGTATAGATGAATTGAATAAATAGTGTGTATGGGTGTTTCCCAGTCCCAGTAATGGTATCTGCTGCGTAAAACATATGCCGAAATAGTTGGCAGTTCATTCCGCTGTGACGACCTCTGAAATAGAGACTAAGCCGAAGTAAAATGAATGAATAAAATTAATAATAACTTAATTTCTTCATGTAGTCCTAACACAAACAGATTGTATGGAACCCAACGTTGTTGTCAGTGCAATCTTGCTGTGTGAATCAAAACTTCCTATAACCCATAGTCTCGAGTAGCCAAAAGTGTGTAATTGAGAATGAATATAATTATATACTTATATAAAATAAGCTGAAACAACACAAATATTGATGTTTTTTTTTGGACAACTTAATTGTTTTATGTTCAATCCACTTAAATGTGTAAAACAATTAAGTTAACGTAATCGTTTTGTGTTGGGACACATAATGGAATTGTGCGGTACCCAGTGTGTTTAACAGTGTATCAATACCACCTGGTGCCAGTCTCACAAATAAAATAAAACTCTAGGGAATGAACAGTGTGTGAGAACCCCCAAGTTCAGCTTCAGTCCAGAGGGAGTGACAACTTGAGGTGGTCTGTGGAGTGAATGTAGTGCTTTGATTATTCAATCCTTATACAGTGTTGCTGTTGTGCAAATATTTGCTAGAGCATTCATATCGAAAATTTAAAACAAGTAAAATTTTAATTATTTTATAAAGCCGAAACCTACAACAACATCTGTTGCTGGTCAGATATATTTTATAGTAGACATGGTTGATTTATGAGTGAGTGTAGAAAATGTTCCCATATGCTGCGGGGACATATAGTGAAGATAATGACCTCAAGATCATGGCTCATGCTCCAGTGCCTCTCCTGTTCTCCACTGAGAAAACAAGTTAATCAAACTTAAGCCATACATTAGGATCAGTATCACACTTGTTTATATTTGTCATTTAAAGGTGCTGTATGTTAGTTTTTGATTCCTCTAAAGCATAAAAATGCCATATTATGTTTGCATATATTTAAGAAACATGCTAAGTGAACATTTTTGTTTATCTGAAAAACAATGCTGAAGTCAGGTATTCTGCTTTGAAAATGTTCGTTACGTGCCAGAATATCTGTCTTTGTTTTGGTACCTGTAACCTGCCTAATGCCAGTTTAGCCAGTTATATTTCAGCACCCCGCGTTGACTTGGTGGAAAACCATGTATTTCATTCATTCAGTGAGGAAAGGCTCTCAAAATGTAAGTCTGTGATCGAAATGCGACCTCCGGTGGATAGTAGCAGACTACGAAGGAGATGCAGATTCAGAGTTCCACATGAGGTGGTTATTAAATATAAATATTACAAACGTAAACATTAGGAGGGCAGGTTACATTGTAATCCCGTGTCCTAACAACACGTCACGTAACAAGATTTGCAGTGAGAGGCAATCTGGCTGTTTGCACCAGACAGAAATTGAAATACAGCCATTCAGAAGCACAGCATAGTGCAATCACTGCACTCCAACGAAATGGTAAGGTTTATAGTCTATTGAATACATATTAAACCTCTTTATCATTATCAAATGCACATGCTGAATCACTGATAACTTATGCAATGGCTTGGACAATTCTGAAAGTTCCATTCCAAACGGTTTATGTTGTTTTCAAGATCTGAGGTGAACTATCTGCTGCTTATTTCAGTAGTATGGTAATAAATGTCATGTAAAATGGCATTCATACTCACATAGTTAGCATTTAACATTGAATAAAGCACATGAGAAGTACCTGAGGTGATCATTGTCAGTTTCTGTCGTTCAGCTGCAAGAAATAGAAGACGTTTTTAAAACATAAATTTCAGGTGCTGGTTAGAACAAAAACTCCTTTTAACATGAAAAATATTCCTTCCATCACGTGTTGTTGCTTTTATTTAGAGCACCATTTAAATCAGCCTTTAGGCTTAACAGTCAGGCCCAGTGCTGTTGGTGTCGTCAATCTGGCAACCTGTGTTTGTGTGTGTTTTGAACCAGGCGTACAATACCTACTTCAACCAATGGGTGTCAAACTTACATACTGCACTTTTAACATTTCATAAGTGAGATTCTCCTTTGAGAAGTGATTATGCTGCCTCCTGATGGTGAATGCGGTTATACTCATGTCAGGGGTAGTTTGGTCATTTATTTCACTAATTTGGCAACTGCCAAACGTCATCTGGGAAATGGTCCGAATTTCCGCTTGTGTTCCATTTGGAACGACACTACATTCATATAACATGCTGTTGAGTGTGTAAGTGCATAAGCACATAGTGCAAAAGTGCAGTATAGTGTGCAGCTCATGTGTTTGTTGCCTCATTACAAAAATACTTAAATTCCACAATACACACATTAAACTAACAAATGATACATTTAAACAGACTTCATGCCTTTTCGGGGTGGCACTGCATAAATATACAATCTATATTTCCTGGATTTTGTGTTTTGATTAGTTGTAAACAGATGAAATGCATGGCTGTCAGTTTCACAAAAAAAGTCCATTTACTCTTTCTGCCACTTTCGTTTTCAAAATAAGAGTCTCACATATGGCTGACACAAGGGCTCAGTGGTTAGCACTGTCGCCTCACAGCAAGAAGGTTGCTGGTTTGAGTCCAGGCAGGGCCACTTGGCATTTCTGTGTGGAGTTTGCATGTTGTCCCCGTGTTCACCCTCCGGGTGTTCCGGTTTCCCCCACAGTCCAAAGACATGTGCTATAGGTGAATTGGACGAACAAAATTGACCGTGGTGTATGTGTGTGTGTGTGTGTGTGTGTGTGTGTGTGTGTGTGTGTGTGTGT
>CAIGQQ010004432.1:3205358-3215803 GCA_903798035.1 Danio albolineatus | reverse complement strand
GTGTGTGTGTGTGTGTGTGTGTGTGTGTGTGTGTGTGTGTGTGTGTGAATGAGTGTGTATGGGTGTTTCCCAGTACTGGGTTGCTGCTGTAAAACATATGGTGGATAAGTTGGCAGTTTATTCCATTGTGGTGACCCCTAATAAACAAGGGACTAAGCCAATCAATGAGCCCATGGCATAAGCGAACTAAGCGGCTGCTTAGAGCCCCATGGCCACCAGGTGCTTCCCGTAATAGCCGATCAACAATACATCAGTGACGCCCCTGCATTTTTAACCACTGACAGATGAGCCATTGCAATGGTGAAAAATCTACGTTTTTTTTTCACATCACCTTATACTTCAGTTTCTCATCAAATCTTCAGACCAATCAAATGCTCTCTAGTGTCTAACATGCCCCGCCCCCTTCAAGACACTTCTCATTGGCTGTTCATTTGATGTGCTTGAACTCAACCACTCTCACAGGCAGAACTGTGAGGAAACAAAACGCTATTAGCTGTTTTTAAAGGGGAAGAGCTATTCTATGCCCCACCCTCTCTCTTCACATTTCTGTTGAGATTACGTCAAACATCAAACAAAAACTGCATATTTCAAAGCACTTTTTGGGACCTTAAAATTTTTTTTATAATGTAACAGGGCTCAACAATAAGGACTGCCCGATGGCCCGGGGACAGTGTGAGAGATGCTCGGGACAGTAGACAGAATCGTTACTGGTCCGATCAGGCCGGTTCTGCCTTGTCACTAAATTTAATTTGCCTGCGACTGTTTGTCAGTTGCATGCATATATAGTCTTAAAAATCAAAAAATAGTTTGTGCTTTCAAGTATTTGAATGCCACCTGAAGTCGTAAATACCATATTGCTTTTTTGGTTCCTCTTTTCTGATTGGATGTCGTGAGCATGTTATTTTTTTCCGTAATCTGGTAAAAACCAACACAGCAAAGAGACGACAACATGACAGCAACATCAAATTATGAGGCTAAAAGAAAATGTCTGTTTTGTGATGTTTTGCTGTCATTTTTAAATCAGCCAGGTTTTGTTTTGCAATAAAACACCTGCACATTTTCCTTAACATTTCTAGAAATTATTTTTGACACATTATTTAAAATATGTGGCTAAGAAATAGCAATTCACTTTTTTTTTTTTTTGGTGGGGCCAGTGAAAAATTTTGGCAGGGCAAGTAAAAATCTGAACTACTGGTCCAATCGGGCCAGTAGAAAAAATCCTTAGTGTTGAACCCTGTGTAAGCAACACAGCTACAGCAAATAAAATTGTTAATGCCTGTTTTAAATTTGAAGTGTGCGAATATTCAAGGATTGGCGATAATTGGTCATATTAATTGCACCAAAGGGGCCCCAAATAAATTTCTACTTAAAGCCCCCTGAAAGCTTGGGCCGGCCCTGAGTCTCTCATATATAGTATGTTTAAAGCAAGGTTAGATAAACTTAAAAATAAGGGGAAAATATCATTGCTATTTCACAAGGAAAACTTTTGTCCAATCAAATGCTGCCTGTGGCATGCATATTAACTTTAAGTTTTGCACTGACAGGATTTCCATGAGAGCAAGGAAACAAGTGTTTGCGGCTCACGATCATTTACATGTACTGATGTCTTATAATTCAGCTATGCCTAGGCATATCCAAGTTTTCATTCGATGACACCTTCAAGAAATCTACTCTTGGATTTTATAAGGTCCAGTAATGGTCAGGGTATTGGTTTCGATCTGAGTTTTGAATGATATTGCCAGTGTTGATCTCGCCTCTTGGGGACTCCAATGATTGGTTCTGCTTTTTTAGAGGATTCGCTCTTGACTCCAAGACTGGTGACGCCATATTGGACTCTTCACATAACATTTAAATCCGACAAAGCGAAAGCACCTCAGTTCCCGCATGTGATATCATCTGTTCTTATTTTACTCTCGTGTCCAGCGCGGCGCAGAAAAATGATCCGTGCAGCGAGCTGTTTGCAGAGCTGGATTCAGTGTTATTTTTTTCCATCACTGAGACATAACAGGCTGGGTCTCTTCTTTCATGCAGGTGGTCCTCAAACTTCAGTCAAGGGCGAGAGGCACGTAGAGCAAGAGCTGAGAGAAGGCATGAACAGATGCATTCGAATTTAGGTAATGGTGTTGTGTTTCAGCCCTTGCTTGGGTTGGCCATCCCTAGTAAAGATAGTGTTAATTAATTTGTTTGCTTTGCCTTAAGCTTTAACGAATAGGGCTCTCCAGGCCTTGAGGAGCCATCAGTGGGTGAGGAATGCCGTCTAAAACCAACATTTGTTATACAAATTAGTTTCATATGCTCCAGGTACAGGACTCAGGAGGGGGGAATTTACTACCCGCATATTTTTGTTCCTCAACCATTTACTGCTCATGCTTCTTTATCCTCTTTTGTACGTTATGGACATGACCGCTTGACAGGTTTGTACGTCATTTTTTCTGGCCCTAACTTGCGGTTTGCCCCATTTCCTCTAATGTCAAGACAAATTGAAGTGAATAAACTACTGAACCAGGCGGTTTATGTTGAGTTTTTCTTTGGCAGATATAGATTGGCAGATAATAAATGATCTTCAGACTTTGAGATTAATACAAAAACAAACCGTATTTCGATCAGCTTGATAAACTGAGGTCTGCATTTTCCATGGCGTACGAACACCTCACACCATGGAATGTTCGATATTTGTGGAATGGCTGGTAAAACAGATAAATTCACAGTCGTGAAAAACAATCAACTGGATCGTCTTCAAAGTTTTCGTCCACACACACACACACACACACACACACAGTGTTCCTGGAAATGCCGAACGTGTCCTTTAAAATAATCTGGCCAGTGTGTGACTGTGTTACTCCAGAGCTGCTTATTTTTGATGCAACCGTCTCTATGCATGATCATGTGCAAGCGACTCATTCCAAGCAAGAGTGTTTTTCTTGCTCAAACACAGAGCAGAAATGTGCCGTCAAACAGATGTTAGGAGCCCTTTGTAGAGTCCTGGCACACTTCCAGACTCTACCTATCTTCACAACTATTTACATGGTAATCCAGCTGGTCACTCCCTCTCTTGCTTTCTGTCTCGCTCTCTCTTTCTCTCTCTCCCCCTGGATGTTTTATTCAGGCTTGTTTTAAAAGGTACAATGCAGGGCCAGACAGAATATGTAGATTTGATTTAAAGACATATATTTCTCCATCATGACAAAAGGAAACTCTCACTCGTGCTCTCACTCACTTTCCTTCAACATATGCACTGCTTTATCAGGAATCAAAATGAAACCTTTTCATTATTTAATGGAGAGTCGTTCCAAATTAATCACTCATTCTTGAAACACAGATGAATACAACTTTATGTTATTTCACCGAATATCTGATGACATTTCAAGAAAGTTGGTAAAGAGACTATGGAGTAATGAATATGGAGCCATTGGTATAGTTTTCTGTAGATAAACATTGGCTGTATCATTGTTATAATACATTTTATTCAATTTAACAAAAGCTTAGTCGTACTTGTTTGACATCTGAAAATAAATATAGCTGGCTGTTCAAGCATCATGCATGTTTAAGCTTCTATTATTCATATTTGTTTTCAGAAACTGCTGATCTACTGGGATTTTCATGCTCAACCATCTCTAGGGTTTACAGAGAATGGTCCGAAAAAGAGAAAATGTCCATTGAGCGGCAGTTCTGTGGGCGCAAATGCCTTGTTGATACCAGAGGTCTGGTTCCAGCTGATAGAAAGGCAACAGTAACTCAAATAACCACTCGTTACAATCGAGGTATGTAGAAGGACATCTGTGAACGCATAACATGACGAAGATTGAGGCAGATGGGCTACAGCAGCAGAAGACCACATTGGGTGCCACTCCTGTCAGCTAGGAACAGGAAACTGTGGCTAAATTTTGCAGAGGTTCACAAAAATTGGACAATGGAAGATTGGAAAAACATTGCCTGGTCCGATGAGTCTCGATTTCTGCTGCGACATTCGGATGTTAGGGTCAGAATTTGGATTCAACAACATGAAATCATGGATCCATCCTGCCTTGTATCAGTGGTTCAGTCTGGTGGTGGTGGTGTAATGGTGTGGTGGATATTTTCTTGGCACACTTTGGGCCCATTAGTACCAATTGAGCATGTCAATGCCATGGCCTACCTGGGTATTGTTGCTGACCATGTCCATCCCTTCATGACCACAGTGTACTCCTCTTCTGATGGCTACTTTCAGCAGGATAACACGCCATGTCATAAAGCGTGAATCATCTCAGACTGGGTTCTTGACCATGATAATGCGTTCACTGTACTCAAATGGCCTCCACAGTCACCAGATCTCAATACAGTAGAGCCTTTGAATGTGGTGGAACGGGAGATTGGCATCATGATTGTGCAGCCGACAAATCTGCAGCAACTGCGTGATGCTATCATGTCAAAATGGACCAAAATCTCTGAGGAATATTTCCAGTACCTTGTTGAATCTATGCAACAAAGGATTAAGGCAGTTCTGAAGGCAAAACGGGGTCAAAACGATACTAATAAGGTGCACATAATAAAGTGGCCAGTGAGTGTATGTGAGAACATAAGTAAAATGTAAATCATTCATACAAGACATCTTGATCAAATATGTCATCATTGGGCAGGGAATGCTGTCTAAAACCAACGTTTGTTTAACACAAATTAGTTTCATAGTCTTGCATTGATGCTGGTTTTTAGACTTATTGAAGAAAAAGCAGGACTTCAGCGTAATTCTGTTCAGCTCAGTTCAGCTCTTAAATGTCCTCATCTGATGGTTTCAGTTAAGACATGACAATACCTTTTGTAAAGCTGCTGTGTTATTATTGTCAAAAGTGCTGTACAAATAAACTTGAATTGAATTGAAAAGCATGCGTTCTGCTGACTTGTATTTACATTTTTTTCACGTCACTACATGACAACTGCACTCTGATTCATTGTTGAATAATCAATGAGAGCACTCTCATCAGCTGATGGCCAACGCAGATTCTACATGCTGAATTGTTCCAATATGATCTAAGGTTAACCCAATGAGAGGTGAATCAAACCCAAACAAGCCCAACAGCCAACTATCGGCTTGGTTTGTCCCAGCCCCATTGATGTTTCCAGGTGCTGTGCCAACACACTTTATCTCCTTTTATCAAACTCCAATATATCAGCAACTTTTCCATTCTAACACCAAACATTATACTCACTGAAATTCTGCTTTTTGATGGAATTCACCTTTTTCTCCATGTACGAGCATGTACGCAGCCCCCGTGTATGCAGCCATTTGAATCTTTTTGGCTAAAATCTCTTTCACTTCCATTAATTTTTAGTTTTCATTTGTATAATCATCCAAACACTTGTTTGTAGAGCGAGTAGATTAACCATTTTCTGCCTTTTATTATTCCCAGTCATTTCTCCCATAGGCAACTGAATCGGACGTTTTAAAACAATTGCAAAAACGAGCGCACTTCCGCATCGAAGAATAGACAAATTACAAACCTACGTCACACATGACGTCACACGGGTCCCCGGCTGCAATAGCAAACATGTTATGTTGTGCGGTAGGATGCTAAATTTGTCCAAAAATAGAAAACTTAACATTTACCATACACCACACCACTTTTAATGCCAACTGCAGACGTCTTTGGCTAAAAGGGAGCTGAATGGAGTGACGACCTAATTAAAAATGCTCAACTCTACAGTTCTCATTTCATATCAGGTAAGTTCACGCTGTGCTGGATCATACACATTACTTGTTTCTGATTGCAGCAATGATTTCAGCAAAAACAGGGAAATATAGTGAATTAAACTGCGGACACTGAATGCTTAGAATGAAATGTAAAAATGTACACATACTCTGCCATACAGGTGCAGTTCGCTGTCAGAATGCAGTTGTTTTGCTTGTTGATGATTACCCAGGCCTTGTACAGTTCTGTCTTCTTTCAATGTCTTTGACTAGGCAGAACCTCGGTTTTTAGCACTACAAAGTTTTGAATCTCGTAATCATGGAGCATTATTTGTTGCACATGACCACACAGAACAAAATTGTAGGCATCCAAAGACTTGTAGGCTTTTAACTTCTCTCTTGTAAAATCACTTGGAGTTTCAATGAGATTGTATATTTCGGGTTGGATACTTGGCTATTTCATCTTATCCAATATTCATTGGGATGGTGCTATCGCAAATGGACATTAATATGCAATCAATATAACCTATTTCAAAGACAACAGCCAAGTCTGAACCGCATCGGATGTCATTCCCTCGCTGTACATGCTAGCGCTCCCGGTTTTTTTTCTGCAACCTCGCTGCGCGTGCATCCTGAATGTTTACAAATTGGTAATTCGTCTATAAGGTCAATACAGTGAACGTCAGAATTATTGACCCACCTATGAAATTTATTTCTTTTTAAAATCTAAGTGCTGTTTAACATGGAGAAGTTTTTTTGATACATAAGCATACTAGCTTAATTTCTAATTTATACTTTTTAATATAATTTACACTTTTTTACTAATTATGACAGTACCCAATATTTTTCTAACTGTCTTTGCAAGATACTATTATTCAGCTTAAAGTGAAATTTAAAGGATTAACCAGGGTATAGCAGTGTTGCCAACTTAGCAATTTTTAGCTAGATTTAGCAACTTTTCATACTACCCTAGCAACTTTTATTCAAAATGCACCTCGTAACAAATTTAGTAATTTTTAACATTCATTTGGCTACTTTTAGCAATTTTTAAAAAGTGACTCAAAAGACCAGAGCCTGCAGGCTTCACCCAGTAGAGTAAATTGCTAGCTTAGATTGTTTTTCATAACTGATAATTTTCTGACATTTGTTAACATGTATATTCCTTCATTCATTTTCTTTTCAGCTTAGTCCCTTTATTGATCTGGGGTCGCCACAGTGGAATAAACCACCAACTTATCCAGCATTTGTTTTACACAGCGGATGCCCTTCCAGCCGCAACCCATCTTTGGGAAACATCCATACACACTCATTCACACTCATACACTACGGACAGTTTACGCAATTCACCTATTCCACATGTCTTGGGTCTTGTGGGGGAAACAGGAGCACCCAGAGGAAACCCATGTGAACAGGGGGAGGACATGCAAACTCCACACAGAAATGCCAACTGACCCAGCCGAGGCTCGAACCAGCGACCTTCTTGCTGTGAGGCGATCATGCTACCCACTAAGCCACCGTGGCACCTGTTAACATGTATAATTGATGGTAATTTAGGTAGCGATGAATTCCATTAGTACTATAATTGTTGTCACTTTCACAAATGTGTTAATTTCACAAGTCAAAACGAGGGATTGTTTCAAAGTAACTGTTCATTATCAGCGTTATATTTAAAAATAAAAAATTCTTATCAAAAAGTGTTTGTATTACTTTTGCAAACAGTCAACTATATTTTTCCACACAAATCTAAATGGACATATTTCAAATAATGTTTTTGCTGAGATGGCCAGTCAGTTTGAGAAAACATTCATTATTTTGTATACGACATAAAGATGTAGTCTTGAGTTGCGATTACGCAATGATGTCATTACACAAAGTAATATGTTAAATAGGACCTATTTATTGTGCATCTGATGATCATAGAACAGATCTGGTCGGTGTCACATATGAGCAAAAAATCGGAATTGGGTCACATTTAACTGGCAGTGTAAACGGGCCTAAGCTGAAGGAAAACGAATGGATGGATGAAACAGAATTTGAAAGGATAATCAAATTAACTTGATGTGTTACGAACAAAAATAAAAGAGAGGGAGAGAGATAGTGATCCATTCCCATTATTTATTCATGTATTTGTTTGCTTGTTTGTTTGTAAAGGTAAACGCATTTGCTCTGAGCACTCACTCTTCATTACATGGGCTCAGACAGCCTGATACTTAACTCTCAAACACTAGAGGGTGCAAATTATCTCAGGACTTGTACATATAAATCAATTTTTCAAGCAGGCCATAAAAACATGAACTGCCAGTGTTTGACAAATAGAGACACATTATGAGGTTAAGTGTGATTTTAGTTTAATGTTGCTTTTATTTTTAGAAAATAACTGACTTTTTCGGCCTAAATGGTCAGTGTCGTATGCTGTGCGTTTATGGAGTTAATCATTATAGTCATTGGACCGGAAACCAGCAGAATATTTGTGGCACCAGGCGAACCATAAGATCTTCATCAGCAATAAACAATACACCCTGCGCATGAACAACAAACTGTTTTTGTTATTTGATCCAGATTTTTCAGAGCAATCGTTTTGAATTTCAAACACATGTTCCAAACACAAACTCACAGTAGTGGACAAAGTAATGCACAACAAAGGGATAAATCACTTAGTATAAATGACAGAGGCTTGGGTTGTAAAATCCATTCCATGCATGCACATAATTGGTTCCAATTTCATCTCTTTCACGTCCCGTCACTCCAGAGGTAAACACAGTGGACAAAAAGACTGGCCCAATTTCTGGGCTTTGGTGTTTCCTGAGTACAAACAATGTAAAAATAATGATTTTCGTCATTACCAATTTAGTAAATAAAGAGTAATTCTGCAAATCATTGTTTAGTGTGCTCCTAGCTGACTGGGAACACTCATTAGAAATTTAGCTAGCGCTATGTTAAGATTTAATAAAAATTTAACAAATGTTCTTCTAATTGTCACAATCACCAGCGATCTAATCACCATAGACCGCTGGAGAACGATCACTTTCACATGAACTACAAATCCTGCCTCATAATGGACTACAGATCCAGTCATGCAACACACACACCTGCTCCATGTCACCTTTAATTACACTCCCACAGCTGATGCTGCTCAATGGCTGATTACACACACATATATGGCTCACTTTGAGAGACTCGGGGCTAAGTCTTGTACATTATAATGCGGTTTCCCATGCCTTGATTTCTGTCTTGCGTTGTTTTGTTTAATTATCCCTGTATGCTGCCTGCCTTTTGACTACTTACCTGCTATTTCGACATCAACTCTGGATTGCCAATATACATCTGTTTGTTTCTGTTTTGACCACTGTTTGCTTGACCATCCTGTTCAATAAAGACCTATATAAGGATTCTCACTCCGTTGCCAGCACCACTGTCACGTTACACCAGGAGTGTCCAAACTCGGTCCTGGAGGGCCTGTGTCCTGGAGGGTTTAGCTCCAACCCTAGTCAAACACACCTGAACCAGCGAATCAAGCTTTTACTAGATACACCAGAAACTTCCTGGCAGGTGTGTTGAAGCAAGTTGAAGCTAAACTCTCCAGGACTGAGTATGGACACCCCTGCATTACACCAATAATGTTAACAAAGTTTTAGTTCTGAGTAATCTGATTAAAGTAAGTTAAACTTTTTAGTCATCAAACATTTATTAAAAATATGCTACTGCTTTTTTCAAGCTCAGAGAACATTTATAAACAGCATTCCTATAACGTGTGCAAAATTATACAACTTTTAAAGCATTTGTTTGCCAAGTTAATTACTCGCCCTCATGTTGATCCAATTTCCTGAGCCCTTCATTCATCTTCAGAACACAAATTAAGAAGTTTTAGAATAAAGCTGAGCGCTCACTCATTCTCTATAGACAGCAATGGTCCAGAAACATTCAAAGTCAATAAAAGGAAACAATAACATTGTAAAAACAATCCATGTGGTCCATTAAAGGTGCAGTATGTAAGTTTGACTCCCGGTGGTTGAACTAGGTATTGCACACCTGGTTCAAAACACAGGCAAGTGCAGGTTGCCAGATTGACGACATCAACAGGAGTCTGCCTTTGAGTCCAAAGGATGATTTAAGGCTGATTTAAACTGTTCTAAATAAAATCAATGGCACTTGATAGAAGGAATATTTTCCATAATATAAGGAGTTTTTGTTGAGGATGAACACCTAAAATTTATATTTTAAAAACTATTTCTTGCAGCTGAACAACAGAAAACGAAAATTTATTACCTCAGGCACACCTCATGTGCTTTATTTAGTGTTAAATGCAAATAATGTGAGTTTGAATGCCATTTTACATGACATGTATTGCCATATACTGAAAGCAGCAGCAGATAGTTCACCTAATAAAAAAATAAATAAACTATTTGAAATTGAACTTTAGAACTTTAGAACTGTGATTTTCCATGCACATTTAATAATGTTAAATGTTTAATATGTATTAAGTAGATTATAAGCCTTACCATTTCGTTGGAGTGCAGTGATTGCACTATTCTGTGCTACTGAATGGCTGTATTTAAATTTCTGTCGTGTTTCGTCTGGTGCGAACAGCCAAATTGCTTATTACTGCAATCCATGTCACATAGTGTGTTGTTAAGGCACAGGCTCACAATGTAACAATGTAACACACAATGTAATCTGCTCACAATGTAACATTCATAATAGTTATATTATTTGCTAATTAATAACCACCTCTTGTGGAACTCTGAATCTGTGTCTCATTTCAGAGTCTGCTACTGTCCACCAG
>CAIGQQ010004432.1:3189189-3204958 GCA_903798035.1 Danio albolineatus | reverse complement strand
GTAAAATGAAGGAGGAGGCATTGAAGATGAATCCAAAGAATCATGGTAGTCCTGCAAGAACACTTTCTTAGTTATGCGAGTTATTGCAGAGATGTATGGATGCAGTTGTCCATGATCATGAGAGTCATACTCAATATTAATTATTTTACCACTGCACCAAGACTTTATATTTTATACTGTAATTAAACCTAATTAAAACTGTATTTAATCCTGAGTAAATAATACAAAATCAAGGCATGTTTTGTTTTGGTTTAATAAGCATAATCTAGAGGCCTTTGCTTTTCACATAAGCCACTTCTGATACCAAATGATCAACTAGAAGTTCTTATTTGTTGTTCCTAAAACTTGGATAGGCGACAAGACTTTTGTCAAGTAGTGTACTATGCTAATCTTTAAAAACAAACTCATGGTGAGATTGTATATATTCAGAATGTGTTAATATTTCCTAATTATATCCTTGTACCAGTGCAGTATGATAACACAGCATCAAAAACAGATTTTAGTTTGTCGTGGCATACCATGTTTCTCCTTGTAAAGAGATTTTACAAGTGTGGCTCTTATGCAAGTCTAAACATTTCCATATTTTGAACCTTTGCTAATTGAGAGATATCGACAGTGCTAACACATCACTATGTAGATGAAAAGGTTTGAAGCTTTTAAAGGCAGGTGGTGAATTTTAAAGGTCGCTTCTTATGTAATAGATGACCTATCATTGCAGGTGCTGGGATGTCAGATGGGAAGCAGAGAAGAGGAGGCTTTAAAGTTGTTCTACGTGTTCTGGTAGTTCTCATTAACAGATGCCAGACTAACCTGAATCTTATGCCCAATTGTGTCAGGAAAGGAGAAAATAATTATCTAATTACAATTAGATTTTGTCGTTTCTTTATGAGGCAGTGAATTAGTGAGGGATTTGAAATAAATAAACACATGTTTTAGTTAGAAATGTCTATGCTGTTTGGAAAAGTTTTAAAAAATGTGCGGATGGCAGATGGTAACCACAGGTGTGCATCATCTCACTCACGTGTGAACTGATGTTTCAAAACCACAGAATGTCACAACACATTTTGTCTTCATTTTCAGCTCTAGGTCTTTGAGGTTTGATGATTTTTGCTTGAAAATTTTGCTGACACACTTAGAACACTCAATTAGTTTAAATACATTTGATACTGTCTGGTGTTACACAACATAGTTCAGTCTGTAGAGCATGTTTCATATAAGTCTCAAATAAGGTCAAACAGTCACAGCTGGCATTGATATGATGGATTCAATATGTGAAAGTTGCACGTATGAGGTTAATAGGAAAAATGAAAAATAAAGCATAATGATGAAAACCAATTTTAAGCGGATTCAGTGAATAAAAATGGTGCTGGATTATTGTTTTCCAGACTTGATGTTTAACATTTAAATCTGTTATGTGATCATGGACTCTAGTCATTTCTGTCTTGTAACTGCCTCCTTGATCAGTGGAATTAAAGGAGCCTTTAAAAAAATCCCAACAACATTTTTTTTTAAATCTAGAGAACCCTGATGTCAGACATTTTTGTTTTGCTTTAAGAATCTAAGCAGAGAGCTCCACAGTGGTTTATGGTGGAACAAGCCATTCTACTTCCCCTCCCACTGCTGCAATGCTTATTCATTAAACTGTCCCAAAAGGTACAGTCTCATTTTGTAATATCCCATCTTCAATCAGAATGGAAAAGAATAGGAAAAAAAACATTAAAGCTTAACCTATTTTTGAGCACTGTAAAAGTGCTCAAAAATCTCTTTTACTCTGTAAAAGTACTTGGCTGAATCCCAAACTGTGTATTGAAAAATCTAATTTCCTAATTTTTCTAATTTTAACCAGTTAATCCAACATTTTGGCCTCAACAAAAATCAGTTTTGTAGATATTTACAGATTAGACATCTTTTAAATAGTACTTTTAAGACGGGTAGTCAAGCAGACAAGTACAGCAATTTATCATTAATTCCTAGAGTGTATTGCAGAGAGCATGATGTTTCAGTGTATTATAAATGGTAATGAAAAAAAGATGGACTGTAGTTTTCATTCTGTGCTTAAACTGATTGGAGTAAAGATCTAAATTGTACATTTGGTAACACTTTATTTTGATGGTCTATTTGAGTATTAGTAGACTGTTTGCTTAATATCTGTTGATACTGACATTCAACAGACATTTAACTGACTATGAGAAGCTTTTGAAGTTCATGTCAACTTACACTAACCCTAACCCCAACCCCAACCCTAACTCCAACCTAACAGTCTACTTATAATCTAATGAGAATTAGTTGCAATGAAACCTAAATTCAACAAAAATCATGAAAAATCATACTCAAGTAAAAGTACCATTACTTGACCATAAATGTAGTGCAAGTAGAGTAAAAGTATCTGTAGTAAATATTATTCAGAATATGAGTAAAAAGTAGACCTTCTAAAAGTACTCAAGAGTAGTTAGTAGTGAGTATTACACTGTAAAAAGTTGATGTGTTTACATAATGTTACGTTTACAAGCAACATGTAGTCTATTTAGAGATCTTCCTATTTTCGTTCGTTCCTTCCAACCTTCCTTCAATTATTTGTTTGTTCTCTCCTTCCTTCCTTCATTCATTTGTTTGTTCCCTCCTTTCTTCGTTTGCTCGTTCATTCGTTCATGTTTTTGTTCCTTCCTACATTAGGTCCTTTTGTTCATTCATTCGTTTGTTCGTTCCTTCCTTCCTTAATTTGTTCAGTCCTTCCTTGAATTCTTTCTTCATTCGTTTGGTCCTTCCTTCTTTCCTCCCTTCATTTGTTCGCTCATTCTTTCTTTCATATTTTGTTCCTTCCTTCATAAGGTCCTTTGTTCATTCCTTTGTTTGTTCCTTCCTTCTTTCCTTCCTTAGTTTGTTTGGTCCTTCCTTGAATCATTCCTTCATTTATTTGGTTCTTTGATTCTTCCTTCCATTCCTTGTTCGGTCCTTCCTTTTATTTGGCCCTTCCTTACATTCTTCATTCGTTCCCTGTAGTGATTGTTTAATGCTGTTTGGTGATTTCAGTCATCATACAGTGGACATCCATCATTTTCAGTGACATGCAGTCTATATAAAAGTCTCTGGATCATTGCGTGTAAAGATTTTGAACATCTTGTTGGACATTTTTAATGTTTCCCAAAGGTTTGCTGCATAAAGCGCCCATGTCTTGAGATTTGTGATTTAATTGGACAGGAATCACACGACTGATTTTTCTACTTTAGACAATGACCATAGACAAGAAAATAATAAAGTAGTGACTGCTGGTTGGAGGAAAGTAGTGGAGTAAAAGTACCGATACTGCACTAAACATGTTCTCAAGGGAAAGTAAAAGTACACATTTTTTTTTAAAACTACTCAGTAAATTACAATTCCTGGCAAAACTACTCAATTACAGTAGTTTGAGTATTTGTAATTAGTTACTTTACACCACTGCAAACGGACCATCAAAATAAAGTGTGACCATACATTTAACGATAAGCCAAAACTGTAAAGCAACGTCAAAAAAATTAAGGAGTACGCTTAATACACTTAAAAATTTTGAATTGTTTTTTTTGGAGATTGAGTAGGCTTTTCAGGCTTGGGTTGAAGGACTCTACTGAATGCTGGAGATGTGCGAGCAAAGAGAAAGACTTGATGCATGCCCTGTGGTCCTGTTCTAAAATTCAAGAATTCCGGGTTAAAGTGCACAATTACATTCAGGATGTGTCTGGATGCTGCTGTTTGTTTTGACCTTAAATGTATGTACTGGGAGACCTGTTAGGGTCTGATGTGAAGATGTCTGAGTGGATTCAGATAAATATTAAGATTCACACAGAAAAAGTGTGTAAATGTGATGATTTAGAAGCTTTTTTTTGACATTGAGATGAAATGTTATATTTTGCATTGTTGAAAAAAGTATTTAAAAAATGTAATATAATAAATGTGAAGTATTTTTATTTGTGTATATATAGTCAGTGAAACATTTTTCAGTGTTTATGAAACTCATTTGCTCATTGTCTGTTTTCTTTTAAAGTCTTTAAATTTCATATTAAGCCTTGAAGGACAAATACTCAATTTAATTCATAGGGCAAATAATACAATAAATATAATTCAATCATTCATTTAAAGCATAATATTTAAGAAATATTGACATGTTAATTTGATAAAATTAAAATCTGCACTGGACAAAATACTTAATTAATTTGAAAAAGAAGAAATAATCATCCTAAAACATGAAACAAATGTTACAGAAAGCAAAAATTGTAACTTTCGCAAGCATCAACATTTTGTTACAACACCTAATTATATATTTTCTGATTGTATTTCTTGAAAAGTAACGTTCGATGAATGATCTGCCAGATAGAACCTTATAATTCCAAGCGGAAAATGACTTTTCAGAATTAGAAGGTTCTATCTGCATTTACCGTGGTTTATTTACTCTAATTTGCAAATGTAAGAGAACTTTGATAATTTACATGTAGAGTACATTTAGGGTCTCTGTCATGTTAATGTGTGAAAGAGAACTGTTACACACATATTGTTTGCCATATGGAATGCAAAAACTTTGAAGCTCAATATCTCAGAATCATTCAGAACGCAGACAGAACCTTATAATTCCAAGGGGACGATTTGTTTATTTATTTATTTTTTTTACTGTTATTAATTCTTTATTTGTGTATGTGTATGTAATTTATGATGGCAACATCTAATTACTATTGCCACTGTTTTGGAGAGGAGGGGAGTGTAAAAAGGGTGTTAAAATGATGTAAAAATGTGTAAACCGATGGTACTGCTAAATTATTGAAGAAAATAAAGTTGAATTTAAAAAAAAGAAACCAAGTAGAGTATACAGTGACAAACAATTTGACAAATCAACGTCATAAGGTTTCAGTCATTTTTAAATGCACACTATAGTAACAGCTATAGGGGGACATGGTGGCGCAGTAGGTAGTGCTGTCGCCTCACAGCAAGAAGGTCGCTGGTTCGAGCCTCGGCTGGGTCAGTTGGCATTTCTGTGTGGAGTTTGCATGTTCTCCCCGTGTTCGCGTGGGTTTCCTCCAGGTGCTCCGGTTTCCCCCACAAGTCCAAAGATATGCGGTACAGTTGAATTGGGTAAGCTAAATTGTCCGTAGTGTATGTGTGTGAATAAGAATGTATGGATGTTTCCCAGAGATGGGTTGCAGCCGGAAGGGCATCCGCTGCATAAAACAAATGCTGGATAAGTTGGCGGGTCATTCCGCTGTGGCGACCCCGGATTAAAAAAGGGACTAAGCCGAAAAGAAAATGAATGAAGGAATGAGTAACAGCTATTACAAACAGAAAGCGTTTTGCTTTATATGACATGTAACAGATAATGTCACATTGACTATTTCATCCTCAAAAACTATTTCATCACCATGCAGTTGCTTTGAGTAAAGTTATCAAATTATTTGGGGAACCTTTTTTTCTTTTTTTCATATACAGGAGGCATAACAACAGGTTTGGTATAGGAATCTTAAGCCAGAACTTAAAACTAGAGTTCTGCACTAGTGTGCCCTTTTGAAGTGCTGCCCACAATTATTTTAATCACATTTCTTTAGTGGTGCATGTGCATAGAGCACGGATTGTGTTCAAGCTGCTTTTGCAGAGATAAACAGGAAACTAAGACAATCAAAAATTAGTGACATTGTACAGTAGGGCTGCACAATCTTGGAAAAATCTGACATTGCAATGTTTTGTTTTTCTAGACTTAAACAGTGCATCCAGAAAAGTATTCATAGAGCTTCACTTTTTCCACATTTTTTAATGTTACAGCGTTATTCCAAAATGCATTAAATTCATTTATTTCCTCAACATTCTACACACAATACATCATAATGACAATGTGAAAAAAAAACAGGCACCGCTCATTACAAGGCTAATACCATCCCTACAGTGAAGCATGGTGGTGGCAGCATCATGCTGTGAGGTTTTTCAGCAGCAGTAACTGGAAAACTAGTCAGGATAGAGGGAAAGATGAATGTAGCAATGGACAGAGATATCCTGAATGAAAACCTGCTTCAGATAGTGCTCTTGACCTCAGACTGGGGTGACAGTTCATCTTCCAGAAGGACAATGACCCAAAGCACACCACCAAAATATCAATGGAGTGGCTTCACAACAACTCGGGGAATGTCACTGAGTGGCCCAGTCAGAGCCCAGATCCAAAACTTATTGAACATCTCTGGAGAGATCTGAAAATGGCTTTACACTATCGTTTCCCATCCAACCTGATAGAGCTTGAGAGGTACTGCGAAGAGGAATGGCCAAAAATTCCTTAAGCAAGTCGTGCCAAGCTTGTGGCATCATATTCAAAAAGGTTGAGCAAAGGCTTTGAATACTTATGTACATGTGATTTTTCAGGGTTTTTTTTTTCACATTCTCATTTTTGGGTATTGTGTGTATAATTTTGAGGAAATAAATGAATTTAATCCATTTTGGAATAAGGCTGTAAATAAATATTTTTAAATTATACAGTGTTTACTTTTAGTTGTATATGTAAATATAAACAGTACACATGCAATTACAAACTTTCATCTTGTGTGCAGTAACTGTGTCGGTACATTGTAACTATTATGTCATTACAACGTAATAATATTGCTATAACGTTGCAATAATAGTGTAATTACAATGTAACAACATTGCTATTACATTGCAATACCATTGTTATTATATTACAATTACATCCAAGATAATATTTAAAAGCATGTTTCCGTTTCAAGTACAATATTTGTGTATTTATATGTAAATGCACACAGTACATATGTAATTACAAACTTTTATTTGAGACGCAGACATTATAAATACATTGTTATAACATTGCAACTACTGTGTTGTTACAGTGTAACTACTATGTCATTACATTGTAATTACTTTGCTTTTACATTGTATCTACATCCAAGACAATATTTATATGCATGTGTCTATCTATATTTCAAGTACAATATTTATGTATTTATATGTAAATATACACAGTACATACGTAACTACAAACTTGTATTTCAGATGTAATGAAATTGTAATTACATTGGTATAGCATTGTGATTATAGCTTTTATATTGTGTGCAATTACTGTCGTTACATTGTAATTACTATGTCATTATTTTCTTTCTAGTTATGTCCAAGACAATATTTATAAATGTAAATGTTTCTTTGTATATTTCATGTACAGTATTTGTGTGTTTATATAAAGATTTGGTACAGTATTTAGTTATTTATTGTTGTATACGTAAATAAACACAGTATACATGTAAATACAAGTTTAATTACTATGTCATTATATTGTAATTACATCCAAGATAATTTTTATAAACAGGTTTCTTTGTATATTTCATGTACCAGATTTGTGCATTTATACGTAAATATACAAAGTACATATGTAATCACAAACTTATTTTGGATGTAATTACTATGTCATTATATTATAATTACTTTGTTATAACATTGTAATTAAAGCTTTGATAGTATTGCAAACATGTTTTTGTATATTTCATGTACAGTACAGTCTGTTTTGTTCAGTGTTTGCAAATGTGGGCCTAGGGTCCAAGACAAATTTGCCGACTGGGGACAATAAAGTGTGTTAAACAAGTATAGTAACGTCAACAGATTGATCCCAATAGAACTTAAAACCATGGTGGACCAGGCCATGGCTTCTTAGTAATGACAGGAAACTTGGGAATAGAACTGTCAGCTGGCAGCTAGCTCTCTGAAACTCTCTCATGATCCCTCACTGAAGCTAAGCAGGGCTATGCTTTGTTAGTACCTGGATATGATTCCGCATGGGAAAACTATTATGCTGCTGGAAGATGTGCTTGTGAGACCAGCAGGGAATGCTGTGTTCTGTGTGAGTCCTTATACCCCAGTATATTGACAGGGATGCTGTACTATCAGTGAGCACCGTCCTTAGGATGAGACATTAAACTGATTTAATGATCCCCTCTGTGGTCATTAAATGTCCTTTGAAAAGAGTAGTATCCCCAGAATCCTGACGATACTTGACCACTGGCTACGTATAATCTAATTGGTTTCATCACTCTGTCTGCTCTCAACCAATGAATTAGTGTGTAGACCAGGGATGTCAAAGTCAAATCCTGGAGGGTCGCAGCCCTGCACAGTTTAGTTCCAACTCTAATTAAACACACCTGATTAAACTAATTGAGTCCTTCAGGCTTGTTTGACACGTACCAGTAATTGTGTTGAAGCAGGGTTGGAACTAAACTGTGCAGGGCTGCGGCACTCCAGGAATTGAGTTGGACATCCCTGGTGTAGACTATTGGGCCAATGGACACAGTCTTGGGGTCTATTACAGGCTTGAGCAGAGACACACAAGTTCACACAAGTTTCATTTGTTTGTGCATATTTTATAAATAGCATCCAGTTACTACAGAGCATGCCGGCAGCTATGCAACTCTCATACGGTCACCCACTGAAGCTAAGCAGGGTTGCGCCTGGTCAGTACCTGGATGAGAGACCCCATGGGAAAGCTAGGTTGCTGTCGGAGTTGGTGTTAATGACACCAACAGGGAGTTCTCAACCTGTGGTCTGCATAGATCCTAACACCCCAGTATATTGATAGGGACTTTATACTGTCATGCTGTCTTTAAGATGAGACGTTAAACTGAGGTCTTGACTCTCTGTGATCATTAATAATCCCAGGATGTCCTTAGAAAAAGAGAAGGGGTTTAACCCTGGCCAAATTAACATCCAGGCCAAAATTTGCCACTGGCCTCTGTCCGTAATGGCCTACTAACCAATAATTGGCTTCATTGTGGTGTGCAGTCTGGCGCAATTAGGCTGCCATTGCATCATCCAGGTGGATGCTACACACTGGTGGTGGATGAGGAGATTATTATTATTATTATTATTGTTATTATTATTGTAGAGGAGACCAAAACAATTAAGTTCCTTCAATTCCAATCAATCAATCATACAATCAATCAATTATATAAAGATTCAGCTGTCAATTGAAGAACTTAAAAGTCTGTAAAATACGTCTCATTAATGGAATGGTTATTATTTTGTGGATTGCAGATTTTGCATAGCTTGCCAATATATTACAACTTCGCGCTACCTTTGATGAAAAGGCACATGAAAATTGATTTCGAATAATCACCCAGCCCTATTTGTTCTGGTAGTTTTAACTAATATATACACAAAGTAAAACAGTTTTTATAGACTACAGGAAAATTAAACTGTGTCTATTTACATTTTCATTGTAAAAATTAAACAAATTTAAGTTTAATTATTTACAAATTATTCCACTCTTATTTTGCTTCTAATCTGATCAGGTTGCCTTTATTTAGTACTTAACATAGTTTAATATTAAAACGTTTTATAACAGCTTCACAGTAATAACCAATAATTAATTATTATATAATAATATTATCATATAATTGTCAGATTAGATAGAACGGATATGCGGCCGGCCGGAAGTGCGATATGCACATCAATATAGTGGCATTTTTTATGACACTGTATAACAATAATGAATATTTTTACAGTACTGTGACGGTTGGGTTTAGGGTTTGGGGTAGGCGTTTAAAAATACAATTTATTGGGTAATTTAATAGATAACATAAATAATTCTCGGTAAAACTACTGTTTTCAGGTTACTGTGACGGTTGGGTTTAGGGTTGGGGTGGGGGTGGGGGTAGACGATAATAAAATAAAATGAATGGGAAATTTAATAAATAAAATAAATAAGTCTGGGGCGCCACGGTGGCGCGTGAGTAGCACGTTCGCCTCACAGCAAGAAGGTCGCTGGTTCGATCCCCGGTTGGGGCAGGTCCCGGTTGGGCCAGTTGGCATTTCTGTGTGGAGTTTGCATGTTCTCCCCGTGGTTGCGTGGGTTTCCTCCGGGTTCTCCGGTTTCCCCCACAGTCCAAAGACATGTGGTACAGGTGAATTGGGTAAGCTAAATTGTCCATAGTGTATGTGTGTGAATGAGAATGTATGAATGTGTTTCCCAGAGATGGGTTGTGGCTGGAAGGGCATCCGCTGCGTAAAACAAATGCCGGATAAGTTGGCGGTTCATTCCGCTGTGGCGACCCCGGATTAATAAAGGGACTAAGCCGAAAAGAAAATGAATAAATGAATGAATGAATAAATAAGTCTAGTTAACCTCCGGCCGCAAATGTATCCATTCTAGCAACTACCAAAACACTCACATTCACTAATGGACTACAAATTCGCCATTTCATGGACTACATTGTCCAGTCATGCAACACACACACACACAACCGGTTCCTGATCATGACTGATCACATACACACTGCCGGAGGATTATCATTGACTGACTACACAGACTATTTAAGCAGCACAAACACACACTCTAGTTGCTGAGTCTTGTTATGTGGTTAGTGACATTACAACGCGTTACCTTTGTCTTGCTTTGCCGTGTTTTTGACTCTCGCTTTATTTTCTTTTACTCCTGTCTGCTGCCTGCCTTGTGATCTGCCTGTTATATCTGACCACGACACTGGATTGCCCTCATACATCTGTTTGCTCCTGTGTTCATCATTGCTAGCCTGACCATCCTGTTTAATAAAACCTTGCGTTTGGAACCTCACCTCCGTTGTCACATCCTCCACTAAAATAATTAATATTAATAAATATATAAAATACAAGAAGAATTTAATACAATAAAGACAAGAGCGTTCTTATCCGGCTCAAGTCAGTCCATTGTTTGAGCATATTGTTCTTTATTTTATTAGCACCATTTTGTTGAAACAAACCGAACATATATGTCTGGTTGCCACATAGTGACTTGATTACATATGGAAAATAACAGACATAAATGGGAGCCTTCTAACATGCAGTGTTTTTGGTGGAGCTACATAATGGGTTTCTGCCCTGTGCACGGTTCACTGTAAATGATGTAAAGGTTCCCCTAGGAGCCTCTAGGGCCAGAGTTGAAAATGCCACAGTCATTCGTCACCAATGGAAGTTCACTTTACAAGCCAGTGGAATGAGAGCATCTTGGCCGACTGCAAAATCAGGCTGGGACAATAGACTCCCACCCTTCAGTTCGCCAAAGTCCCTCTGGCGCACATCTCAGACGAAACCCAGAAAATATATTCACCAAAAACATCATTTGTGCCAGTGGAGTCTCGGCCATTGGTCAGATTACAATTGATTTCAATGGTGATTCAAGTGCCCAGGGTGATGCATGCGTTTATAATGATTTGTTCTGTGTTGGACGTGTGTATTTTTATTTCTCTAGCTCAAGAGAGGAGTATGTCATGCGCAAATGAATGACTTCCTCGGAGTGGGGTCATGATGTGAGGGAGTAAGTATTGTGAAAGCTTGTCTACTCCCGCTTTAAGTGCTGAGAGTTGGGTGGTCTGTCCTTCAGCACTACATTAAGAGGGGGAGACATGCGGCGCATATCACTTTCAAAGAGTGAAACTCTAAGCCTTGCTGCCTCTTTCTAGCCCTTAAATTTTGACAAAGGCACCTGTTGTTTGACTCTCATGGACTGACTGGCCTGTTTTAAGACCCTAACAAAAAGATTAGTATATTTTTCCATAAATGTGTGTGATAACAAGGATGGCGGTGCATGCTTTCTCAATAATGTCTTTATAAATTTCATATTTACAAGACTAAAACTAAAGCTATGCCTTAACATCAATCAATTGATTAACTGTATATCACAAAAAGAAGCTATTCTGAAGCAAATCAGAAATCTGGAAACTGTAGCATTCATTCATTTTCTTGCCAGCTTAGTCCCTTTATTAATCTGGGGTCACCACAGCGAATGAACTACCAACTTATTCAGTATGTATTTTACGCAGTGGATGCCCTTCCAGCTGCAACCCATCACTGGGAAACATCCACACACACTCATTCACACACATACACTAGGGCCAATTTTAGCTTACCCAATTCACCTATACCACATGTCTTTGGACTTGTGGGGCAAACCGGAGCACCCGGAGGAAACCCATGCCAACACGGAGAGAACATGCAAACTCCACACAGAAATGCCAGCTGACCTAGCCGAGGCTCGAACCAGTGACCTCCTTGCTGTGAGGCGATTGTGCTACCCACTGCACTACTGTAAGGCCCAAACTGTCGCATAGTAAAGATAAATACATCAGAGTGGTGTTTTGGAAATTCATAACTGAAACTCTGCATTTTACTGAAGATAATGACAAATAGGGTCATTCTCACATTTGATTAGGCTGTACCACAGTGCTGTGTAATATCTGTATTATGACAAAAAGTATTGTCACCTATCCAAATTTTAGGAACAACAAATAATAACTTGACTTCTAGTTGATCATTTGGTATCAGAAGTGGCTTATATGAAGGGCAAAGGCCTCTAGATTATGCTTATTATACCAAAATAAAATATGATAAATGATTTTTAATTATTTAATTAGGACAGTAAGGTCTGACTTTGCTTAGACAAAAGTCTTGTTACTTAAAATAAATAATGTACAGTATAGAATAGAAAGCCATGGTGCAGTGAAAAAAATAATTAATATTGTGTATGACTCCAATGAGCTTGGAGGACTGCATCAATGCATCTCTGCATTGACTCAAATGACTTATTAATAACGTTGTCAGGAATGGCAAAGAAAGTGTTCTTGCAGGACTCCCACAGTTCATCAAGATTCTTTGGATTCATCTTCAATGCCTCTTCCTTCATCGTACCCCAGACACGCTTAATAATGTTGATGTCTGGTGACTGGGCTGGCCAATCCTGGAGCACCTTGACCCTCTTTGCTTTCAGGAACTTTGATGTGGAAGCTGAAGTATGAGAAGGAGCGCTGTCCTTCTGAAGAATTTGCCCACTCCTGTGGTTTGTAATGTAATGGGCAGCACAAACGTCTTGATACCTCAGGCTGTAGATGTTGCCATCCACTCTGTCGATCTCTCGCATGCTCCCATACTGAATGCAACTCCAAAACATGATTTTTCCTTCATCAAACTTGACTGATTTCTGTGAATCTTGGGTAAATGCGGGTTCCAATAGGTCTTCTGTAGTATTTGTGATGATTGGGATGCAGTTCAACAGATGATTCGTCTGAAACATCTACCTTCTGCCACTTTTTCAAATGATCAACTAGAAGTCAAGTATTTTTTGTTGCTCTAACAACTCTTACAATTGCTCTTACAATTTTGTCAGGTAATGTATACTGTCATGCTGTTGTATACAGTTTGTTTCAAGTTTCAAAGTTTCTGCTCATACCCACCAAAGATTGCATTTAACCTTCCTGTCGTGTTCGGGTCAAATCTGAGCCGATTTACAACTTAAAACTATCTTAAATATTGTGTTTTACATCTGATTGCCTCAAGGCCTTGTGATATCCTCCACACAATGCACATGAACATATAAAAGTGATGATCTCCTCATACAACCATTTCTAGGGTTTACAGAGAATGGTCCGAAAAAGAAAAAAATATCCAGTGAGCGGCAGTTCTGTTGGCACAAATGCCTTGTTGATGTCAGAGGAGAATGGCCAGACTGGTTCCAGCTGATAGAATGGCAACAGTAACTTAATCAACCACTCATTACAACCGAGGTATGCAGAAGAGCAGCAGAAGACCACACCAGGTGCCACTCCTGTCAGCTAAGAATAGGAAACTGAGGCTACAGTTCGCACAGTTCACCAGAATTGGACAATAAAAGATTGGAAAAACTTTGCCTGGTCTAATGAGCTTTGATTTCTGCTGCAACATTCGGATGGTAGGGCCAGAATGTGGCGTCAACAACATATAAGCATGGATCCATCCTGGTTTGTATCAACGGTTCAGGCTGCTGGTGTTGCTGTAATGGTGTGGGGGATATTTTCTTTGCACATTTTGGGCCTCTTAGTACCAATTGAGCATTGTGTCATTACCTTGTTGAATGACACAAAGGATTTAGGCAGTTCTGAAGGCAAAAAGGTGTCCAACCCGGTACTAGTAAGGTGTACCTAATAAAGTGGCCGGTAAGTGTACGTATATCCATTAATAAATATAGATTCCAGGTCAATAACTAACATTTCGTTAATAAGCCTATTGAAAGAGCAGTTCTGTATATTTAATAATTCAACTTTTTATTCAAGAGCCAACAACCAATTCCCTGTATTGATTAATTCTTATAAATGTACAGTAAATATAATATAATTTATTAAGCAAAAAATAAAATAAAATAAATAAAAAACTATTTAAGCAGCTTTAACTGAGACTTGTCAAGACACAAATAGATAAGAATTCATGAAAAATATAGTTATGTTATTGATGTCAGAATTACCTTCCTAACATAAAGAATAAAGTGTAGAGATCACTATATTCATATTGCATCCAACACTAACTGGACTACTAGACTGTATCTCTGGTGGCATATAAATCTTACAATAACGTTTGTGCACGTAAACATAAAGAGAAGTTGACACCTGAATTGATCAATTTCGATTCATCCATTTATTCCACAGTTGGGGTCATCTGACATCAAGGGCACTGTGTTATGTAATAGTCCCACATCACACTCTTGCTGTAAAGCACTGCACAATTAAGAGTGACTATCCCAGCCGAAGATAGACAGGATTCTCTTTTGGCTCTGCCTGTTCAGTAACTGTGGGTAACATGATCAGCCACAGCCTACGGATGATTTGGAAATAACAGAGAATGTCCTGTGTTTACCTGCCAAAGTGATTTATAGAATCCTGGAGAAATTGATTCGCATGTTTGGTGCTATTTTTCAAATTCATATCATGATTTAGGTATGGTACAATGTAGGTACGATTTGATACCTTTAGTTGTCCAGGGAACTGAAGAGGGCTCTGGCTGCAGACTTGGTGCAGTGCAATCTAAGCTGCATGCAATTCTTTTTAATGGGACATTTGTCCCATTTGTTTGTAACAGTACATTAATTAACTAAAGATTAGCAAAATATTTGTTAGTTTTTCATTGCTTTTTGTTAAAATTATAGATTATAGTACAGATAAACTGACATAGTAAGGTAAAACTGAGATTTTTTTCTTCAAATAAGAAACATCAATGGAATTAAGATATCTTAAGAAACAGAAATTCATCACAACAAACATTCATTCATTCATTCATTCATTCATTCATTCATTCATTCATTCATTCATTATCCTTTGGCTTTTTCAGAGGCCACCACAGCTGAATAAAGCACCAACTATTCCAGCATATGTTTTACGCTGTAGATGCCCTTCCAGCTGCAACCCAGAATTGGGAAACACACACACTCACACACTATGGCCAATTCACCTACTGTATAGCGCATGTCTTTAGACTGTGGGAGAAACTGGAGCAATCTGGAGCAATACCATTGACCATCTTGTTGTGAAACTCCACACAGAAATGCCAACTGACACTGCTGAGGCTCGAACCAGCGACCTTCTTGCTGTGAGGTGAACGCGCTACCCACTACACGACTGTGGCACCCCATACAACAAACTTAATCAAGGAAAATAAAAAGTCCTTTACTTTCCCACAGGTAATCCAAAACAGAAGTTTACCTAAAATCAGTAAAGAAAATATTCTATATAATATTGAGTCTCTTTTCCCTTTGAACTTTGTGAGCACAGGAACATGAAGATCCTGAATTAGTGAAGCAGGTGAGTATTCAGAACAGTGTGGGAATACTGAACAAGTCCAGACCACGATGCTGTAGTGTTTGTTTATATCGTAAGGGGAATGAGATGTTCACAGTGTAAGGCTGGTTTTTTTTAACTACAGCGGTTCTGAACTGTAGTTCTGCCGAATGACTAAAAGTTATCAGTATGATGGTAAAAAACTGTACATTCTAGTC
>CAIGQQ010004432.1:3148750-3174189 GCA_903798035.1 Danio albolineatus | reverse complement strand
ATATATATAGTCATTACAGAGCTACAGAGCAAACTAATGTTGTTTAATGGATTTCCTTATTTTTAACTAACTTTCCTAATTAATATAATTAAACTAATTAAGCCTCTTTAAAATGCACGTTCAGTTGAATATTACGATCTTGCAAAATAACTAGTAAACTTTTACATGCTGTACCGTCATCATGACAAAGTTAAAAAAAATGAGCTACTGGAAACTGGATATTAAAACTGTTGTGTTAAAAAAAATGTCTTTGTTAAACAGAGTAGGCATGGGCCGATATAAGATTCTGATGGTATGATAACCTTGGATAAAAATATCACGGTTTCACGACATGATATCATTGTGTTTACTGCTCTTAAATATATTCTTTTAAAATGTCTGGCTAAAAAACAAAACCTTTTTCCCCTTTGAATGCAATATATTTTGTTTTGAGAAACATTTAAAGTGTTTTGGGGCAGTAAACATGTCAGGCTAAATAATTCAAGTAAATCATTGACTTCTGCAGTCTTCATTAGTTTCAAAAACACCAATTTCTTTACAATTTACACTTAAAAAACAAAGGCGATGCAGTGGCGCAGTAGGTAGTGCTGTTGCCTCACAGCAGGTTCGAGCCTCGGCTGGGTCAGTTGGCGTTTCTGTGTGGAGTTTGCATGTTCTCCCTGCGTTCGCGTGGGTCCTGAGGTCCTCCGGGTTTTCCGGTTTCCCCCACAGTCCAAAGACGTGGTGTAGGTGAATTGGGTAGCCTAAATTGTCCGTAGTGTATGTGTATGAGTGTGTATGGATGTTTCCCAGAGATGGGTTGCAGCTGGAAGGGCATCTGCTGCATAAAACATATGCTGGATAAGTTGGCAGTTCATTCCGCTGTGGCGACCCCAGAATTATAAAGGGAATACACTGTAAGAAATGCTGCGTTCCACACAATTTCTTCATATTGTCACAACACAAATCGATTAATTTAACTTAATTGTTTTAACAAATTTAAGTGGATTGAACATAAGACGATTACATTTTCTCAAAAAGCTTCTCAGGAATTGTGTTGATTCAGCTAATTAAACAAAATAAAAAATAGTCTGAACAAACAGCAAAAAAAATTTATTTGAGTGTACAGTAATTTATTGTAAAATTAGGGGCCAGGCACCGAAGATGCGTAGGCACCTATTGTATCCGTTCCGGTTCTTCTTATTTTTCTTCCAGCTTCTTCTTCTTCCTCCTCGTCCTCTCTGGCAGGTTATGGCAGCCATATGAACCATTTGAGGCATTTGCACAATATTGGCACACTGATAGTGGACCGTCTGATCTTAAACCACAACATATTTGGACACTCTAACTCAAACTCTCTAGCGCCACCACTTGTGCACAGTTTCACTTATACTTATACCTTATGCTTATACCTTTTGAACCGAATGGGCTACAATCAAAATTATTTTTTCCTCTGATTCCTTGCCGATTCAAACACACTCGATGACGTCATAGATCGTTTGCCCAATTTGCACTAAATTTGGCTCAGACCATACTGCCATAAAGTTATAGAATTTTCCTGTTGCTCTGTAGCTTGTTGCTGTGCTTGTTTATGATGTGGCCGCATGGCTGCTTGGACCCGATAATTGCTGCTTGCAGCTATATTTTACAAATGGTGTTTATGTTCTTATCATATTTTTTTTTTAATTCCAGTAACCACAGCTGCCGTTTTTACTGTATTTTTTTTCAGTGTATTAACATCGTAATGAGTCTTCAGTTTTGCTCAAGGGTGATTAAGCTTCACACTGGCGTGTAGGACCACATAAATTCAGTCTCAAGATTGATGTTTAGAGAAAGTGTCGAGTGAGGCGTGAGGTGCATGTCTGTGGCACAGTCTGCTGGCTGGAATTGCAGATAAGGCATGAAAGACGGAGCAGATGTCGAGAGCTGTTTCCCAGCAAGCGCTCCGTTCTACAGGTCTGGGCTTTACATGATCCTCCCCAATGCTTCTTCCCATGCATGTCAGACCGTGGGGATACTATAGTGAAATCTGATCCGTAGGAGTGCAAGTCCAAGAATGGCAAAGCTGTTTCTGCGTGCAAATGTATCATTTGTCTGTATGTCAGCCTATGAGATGACGTTGGTCTTTTCCTTTTAGGGCACTAGACGTGGATGTCTTGCATTATTTTGGTTATACTGGCAGAAATGTTGACAATATTGTTATTGATATACTTTTTCCTGTGAACATGTGTTGAGCTGGATCTGGTCTGTTCTTTCCAAACCACCTGCTATATCATAATTCAACATATTCCATAGGAAAGGGCTAGAATCCTGCATTGAGAAGAATTGAACATTTGAGAACACTATAAGGATCATCTGACTGAACATTTACTGAAATGTCACTGAACATTTAAACAGTGATCATGATGCTGCTATGTACTGTTTGCAGGATAAGAATAAAGCATGATTGCACTGAACTTTAGATTAAATAAATCGGTTTATTGGTTTGAATGTGTAAAATATGATTAAAAAATTGGACCCTGATGCTTTAAAGCCAAAGCACATTAAAAGGTAACAAAAAGCTAAATCAATGTCTTCTGAAGCCAAACATCTGTAAGAATGAATACACTTTGAGTACATTTGCATTACATATACTAAAATCATTGAATTTGGATATTTTGGGTGGAGTATCCCTTCAAAGAAAAATATGTCGAGGCCAGAAACACATTCTAGACAGCCCACAGGAATGGGTTGAATTAATGAGGATGAGTGACATACAATTAAAGCATAAAATATTAACATACAAGCATTTTGGTTGTCTATTGAACTCCCCTGTGTGTAATCATAATTTTAACTACATCAATAATCAAAGTTGTCCTAATGGACTAGCAGGATAAATTTGAGCTAAATACTATCATCTTAACCAACCAACCAACCAACCAACCAACCAACCAACCAACCAACCAACCAACCAACCGGAATTAAACAAAAGAAAATGCTCAAGGCAGCTTAATTAATGTGTTAGTGCTCTTTTAGTAAGTAAGTCTTTTTCAAAAGTAAGTCCCTAGCTGTACATAAACAAACATCATTGGTTAATGCATGTTAATCATGTTTGAGTGTCTGTTTACCATATTTAATGAGAATAATTTTTTTAACACAGTACATTCATTCATTCACTTTCCTTCGACTCAGTCTCTAATTTAGGTCGCCATAGCGAAATAGACTGCCAACTCTTCCAGCATATGTTTTACACTGCAGATGTTCTTCCAGCTGCAACCCAGTACAGGGAAACACCCATTCACTCATTCTCACACAAACACATTCATTTAGTTTATTCAGTTCACCTACACTGCATGTCTTTGGACTGTGGGGGAAACCAAAACCCACACGAACACGAGGGGAACATGCAAGCCCAGCTGGGACTCGAATCAGCGAGTCACTGAGCCACCATGCAGCCCATGTACTACATTTTTTGTCTAAATAAGATGAAATACAAATCCACCAAAATAATATTTAAATACAGTAATGGCGTAAAATCAAGTATTTTACACCCTTGCCTTTATATGAGAATCTCATTTGTACATCCCCTTGTTTCTCAGCCAGTTTGTTTTGTCATTGTCTCACCTGAGCTGACCTTCAATCCTCCACCCAGCCCATAAAACGATGCGATAACAACAGCTTTTGCTTTCATTCATCTCCACCATTGTCAAAGCGTCTACCAGCTTGTTTTATAGTGTCTTCGTTTTCCCAGCAAACAGTAAAATCCCTCGATAACATAATTGGGACGTTTCACATACATCAACTGATGCAAGAAAGATGCAAGGATCTCGATGAGTAATAACTTTCAAGTATAAGAATCATGAGATCAAATGACGTCTAGAAAAACATGTGTTCTGACAAAAATAAATGACATCACCATCAGGATTTCCCCTACCTTCCACTCAAATAACAATATAGCCTCTTCCTCTTATCGGGATTCATGCAAACCAGATAGATGAAGAGTTTTTATGATCTCTAAACTCAACCTTTTCAAAAGGCTCCACACCCTCGCCAAGTTACGATCTTCTGCACATGTTGCAATTTTAACAGCACAATCAAATCAGATCCTGAACAATGATCAGTTGGGTTTTCTTGGCAATGGGTTCGTGTGTTGGAAACACCTGTTAATGCTAATGGTTTTCCAAAATATGATCCAATAATGCCATCAGGAATAGATTTTAATGGCATTTGATGTTAAAAAAAAGGGAAACTATCAGCCTACTTGTAACGTGGGCTTGATCTGGAAAGAATGCTGAGTGTATTTATGTAATTGTTTGTCTTGTTGTTGCTGAGATCCAAGATTATTTTTATACTGTGATATATGTGGGACAGAGTTGTATTATTCTGTGGTCCGTTTTATAAGCCAATATTCAGGCTGATGGTTGAAAATGATATGGTCCGCTATTGTTTGGTTGTCATGGAAACGTGCCTTTATTTATGTGACGTGTATCTGACATGAAAGTGGTCTTTTTTTTCCCGTCTTGCAAGAGCATTGAAATTCAACTCATTTCCAAGGCTCTTTCATCCCTGGCCAAACACTGAACAGCGAAAGGATTTTTTTTAAAAAAAAGTTGTTCTTGCAGTAATATTGATATCAGTAGTACATTTGAAAAATGTTTCCTGTGCTTTTTTGTTTCTGGTAAAACATGGATTTGATATTGGGCACAGTTCTGTGGTTATCGGTCATATTTTACATGTTTATCATGTGTTTGTTATGTGAATGTGGTAGAATTAAACTAGATGAACTTTAAAGAGCTCAGGAACATAAGCTGCAGGACTTTTGAAGTTGATTTCTGTCAGTTATCTCCATGGACTACATTTCCCACAAACCTTGTACCTGGAACTGATTACTGGTCTCACCTGTTTTCTATCAGAAGCCATATAAAGATTGCCTACACACATTCAGGATGAAAAATTGATTGCCCTGTATCAAACCAAGAGTTATTTTTGTTCAACAGTCTTTTTCCTGTTTTGGCTCTTGCCCTGTATTGTTGTTTCTGTTATCTCTTGCTGCCTGCCCCAACCTATGGCCTTTTGATTGGAAAAGTACATTTACCATGGATGTGACACCTGCCTTTTTGACTATGTTGTGTTTTTAGAAACGCTTCAGTGAAATGCACTGAAACTCCGCAAAAACACAACACACAGACATGAGACATGTATCTGTCACAATCACCAGCGATCTACAGCCAGAGATACACAAACACACACACTTTCCGTGAACTACAGATTTGTTTAAGGACTACATTTCCAGTCATGCAGCACACACACTCCTGCTCCATATCACGACTGATTGCACACACACCACCGGAGGACTGTCAAAGACTGATTACACTCACTACATAAGCAGCACATTCACTCACAGTCGTCGCTGAGTATTAACTGCATGTGACCTTACAACGCGTTTTCTTTGTTCCTGTCTTCCGTGTTTTGATCTTAGCATTGCTATTTGTTTATCCTTTCCTGCCGCCAGCCTTTTGGCCTTCCGTCTGTTTATAGACCACGATTTTGATTTACCTGTATACATCTGTTTGCCCCCGATGACCACTGCTGTACTGTCTTTATATTAAATCTGCAATTGGATCCTCACCACCATTGTCAGTGTCAACATCCTGTTACAGTATCTATAGAAAGCTTGAAGTGTCTATTTTTAAATGCTTTAAGTACATTTTGATAACAAATATTGTTTGATAAAGTAATCAGTATGAAACCAACACTATGTCTAGTTTTTCAGTCTGAGCTCATTAGTGTTAATGCTTCCTCGCCCATGAGGCTTTGTTATTACAATCGTCTGCACGAGACACGTGCAACGTGTAGACTGTGCTCAGAAAAAAAACACGTCATTAAAATGAAAGGAAATACTCAACAACGAGACATGAGAGATATATCTATCAAAAGTTTGAAATGTCTACTTTTACATTAGCCAATTCAAGTCAAAAAAATAATCACTTTTCATGTAATCAATATAAAAGTAAGGACTGGTATGGATTCTCCTGCATCACCTCATTACAGCAAAAGTGATCCCACCTCTTAATGAGCGTGCTATTCATATGGAAATGAACTGAGGTGAGCCGGGTAATAATGTATACGGCCCGCAAGACATGGCATAAAATGACAAGCTTTATCATAGAGTTACTTACTTTTTTTGCACATTTGAACGATGACACACTACACGAGTGAAGAAGCACTTCGGATGGAATTGGACTTTCCCCTCAGAGGAAGAGTGAGACTCTGATGACGAACGCATACATTTTGACGAACATCTAGACCCCACTTGAGTAAATTCAAGTGCATGCCTTAAATTATATGTAAAGTGGCTCACACTTTATTTTGATGGTCCATTTGTTGAATTTAAGTTACATTTTATCTAAATGCCAACTAATTCTCATAAGATTAAAAGTGGACTGTTAGGTTGGGGTTAGGGTTGACATGTACTTGCAAAGTTTCTGATAGTCAGTTAAATGTCTGTTGAAAGACTGTTAAATGTCAGTATCAACAGATATTAAGCAGACAGTCTACTAATACTCAAATGGACCTTCGAAATAAAGTGTTACTGTAAAGTGTGTTTATAAGTAACTTTTCAGTAGATTTGCTATATGTCATTTTATATAGTTTACAGAGTTTTATACAGTGGACTGACTCTCACAAGTCTATCTCGAGTTATTTTGTGTGATAGTTAAATATATTTTAAATAACCACAAAAAAAAAAATTATATATATATATAATATATATAAACTTATTTTTTCCTTAGATTCTTTCTTGAAACTCTTCCCTCTTAGTCACATACCTGTCTGATTGCTCATTATGCAGCTCATTATGTAGGTCTTTGTCTTCTCAGGTCTGAATCACTGCATTAGTAATGATAGTTCATGCTTTCTTGCATAGACCATTTTCACTCAAAAAAAGTGTCTTCGAAAATTTACTTTAATATATTTTTTTCTGTGAGCAAGTAAACAAGATGATTTTCACATCATTTTGACGCAAAAACACTAGGCCGCAAGATCCATTTCTCAAAATTCTTGTGAACAAATGTTCTCTGTTTGTTTCATGGCCTTGTTTCAGTTACTTCAACATTTTCATTTTTCCACTAACCACGCGAAAATGTTTCTTTCTCAAAAACACAAACACATATATATATGCTGCTTAGGTATTATTGTAGCCCAGCTTGTGCCGATTACAGTGTTCTCAAACTTTAGCCATTAATATGTTTTTAAGATACTGAAACCAAAACAAATGTCAGTGCATGTCAAAGCTTCTCCAGGGCCGCAAAACACCCTTAGACCCCTGAGGGTTAAACAACATATGCTCATTCTGAAAACGTAGCTCTGTATACATTTCTGTAGATCGCAAATTATGTTGCCAGAGGAACGTATGGTTGCATTTCGTTTTTAAAAACAAGTGCTATGGGGCGCCATTCCTTTTCCCGCTTACCTCTGTGTGGACAGCTTTTTCTCTGGTACCAGTTTGTCGGCTGGCACACAGCATACGTTGGAGAATTTGAGACGCAGGGTGGAGTTGACTGTGATGACGGTTTTTGAGTCTGATAAGGAACAGTTTCAATAAGCAGGTAAGGCAAAAACAAAATCTAAAAAACTAAAATAAACAATTAAATAACAGGGTGAGAATGTGGTAACTTGACCTTCTTTTTCTTTTTCGGGATTGCTTTTGAAAACACTGTCGGTTGGGTTTAGGGGTGCTGGTCAATCGGTTCTTTTAAAACACTATCGGTTGGGTTTAGAGAAAGAGGGGGTTTAGAGTCATTCAGTCAGTCAGTCGTGAGAAGAGCAGGCACAGAAATTTGAGATCTCAAAAAGCGTACACAGCGGCCTCAGGCAGATTTCCGAAAACAAAAATTACAAAAATATGTAAGTCCTGTGACGTATTTGGTGCTCTCCAGAAATGTATATAGGGGTTCTTAATCAGAATGAGCCTGGGTTGACATTTAAGCTGCATTTGGATCTAACCCTGTCATTCATGAGCCATTTGTAAGAGTAGTTGTCTGCAGTATGTCCAGAGGCCCATCAGAAAGAAGGATAAGAAAAAATCTATATAAGATCTGCATGTTAACCCTGAAGTGAGGATAACTCTGGGTTTTATGTTTCAGAATGGTAGGTACTGTATTTCAAAATTGAGAAATCAGGACAAGTCAAGACCATTTATGAAAAGAAGCTTACTTTAACTCAGGGTCAGTTATGAGATGACTTTGTAAGGAGCTACAGATGTGTAATCTGAGATAAATACTGCCAGTTATTCTCAAATCGATCAATCACACCAAAACTAAGAGTAGTTACTCATAACAAAGAGTTTTTTCAGATACTCTGTGGCATTTGCGCTGTTGTATAAATGCAATATAACACTTATAGCACGGTGATAAGACTGTACACGAGCACTGCAGTGATTATCTACGGCATCCGACAGTGCTGATATACAGCTAAGGGTGAATCATTTATTCATTCATTTTCTTTTCGGCTTAGTCCCTTTATTAATCAGGCGTCACCACAGCGGAATGAACTGCCAACTTATCCAGCATATGTTTTACGCAGCGGATACCCTTCCAGCCTCAACCCATCACTGGGAAACACCCATACACTCTCATTCACACACATACACTACTGACAATTTAGCTTTCTATGGTGCAGGCCTTTGGACTGTGGGGGACAACCGGATCACTTGGAGGAAACCCATGTGAACATGGGAAGAACATACAAACTCCACACAGAAATGGCAACTGACCTACAGTAGCTGAGGCAAGTAATCTTCTTGCTGTGAGGCGACAGTGCTAACCACTGCACCACCACACCGTCCAAGGGTAAATCAATTCAATTAATTGACTTGATTACTTTAACATGCCCAAGGTTATAGTGGTAAAGTACTGGACTGGTAAATAAACAGATGTAAATTTAATCTCTAAAAGGTTTAATTCAACTATAATTATTATGAAGCAAGATGGAATTTCCATCTTAGGGGATTAACTTTTTTAAAAAGAGTATGCTTTTTATTTTTATTTATTTATTTTTTCTTTAAAAAAATAAGCTAAAAGTAAAAAAGGACCAAAGAACAGTTATTTGTACCACAGTGGATGTTCTGAGAGAAAGAGGAATGAAAGGCATGCTGGGAAGAGTCTGTGTCAGTTTCGGTTTACTGCTTCCACTAGGATACAGCTTGTTATGTTCTGGCCTCTTTGCTTACTCAGTGTTTATACTGTCTCCTTAGCTTTCCAAGACAGACCTAATATCATCTGTCAGTGAGCCACTTGAAGGTATTCTCTCACTGTTTTATCTCTTTTGTTCTCTCTTGACAGCTGATGCTATTGAGGTTGTGAAAATATTCTGCTAGTCACTGAGAGAGTGTGTTGACAGTGCCTTGGGCACAACAAAAAACTCAACTTAAGATCACCAGGGCTCAGGTTCAAATACCTGTTTTGATGAGACACACTTTTGGTGTGGCTTAAGGTATGTAAGCCAAACCCATGAACAATATATATATCACTAATTACCATATAATTGAATGCCACTTAGAACATACATGGGAAATGATCAGAGCTGTATGCCAGCTACCTCAAGAGGAAATGCTAATTTTCACCATATGGGCAATAATTAAGAAGTGTACATCAGCTTGAGATGTTGACAATCTTGGGGTCATGTAGTCTGCAAAATTATGATCGTGCTTATGCAATTACATATACATGACTCCTGTTTGGTGTGGTGGTCTTTAATGCTGGTCTATTACTACTTTGATTCCAAACACTTAACCAAAACACACCACAGAATCAACTGTATCAACAATGGAGAGTTTGCCATAGACAGCAGCTCCCAGATCAGAACTGAAAACCATTGTGATCGTTTGGCCATCTGTTCAGGATGTTTCCCCGCCAATGGACTGGGACACTAGAATAGGCTTTAGGATCTCTATATTGTACTTTAGGTCCTACTGTAAATATTGGAAAACTGGTTGAGGTAATACTTGCTCCAGTAGTGTTATTATGGGTGATTTGCCCCTGGACAGTAAAACTAAATGTGTAACCGGTAATTTCAAATATGTGCTGTTCACACAGGCAAGGATGTTCAGGAATTTTTCCGGAAAGGACCATTTACACATCCATTCCAAAATACCAGTAAATTCTGACAGCATTAATCAGAAATGAACTCCAAACGGCTGCACTTGTATTAAACATGAAGGGTGTCCATCTTTTTCTTGATGGTTTCACTTTTATTTAAAACTTTAGCATTCAAGTAGCTGATTTTGTCCCAGAGATGGACCAGATAACTGGGAAACAATCTGCTAACATTAACATTAGCTTTGTTGACACGTTTGACGACATTACAAATTCTGATGGCTATTATTAATGACTTCAATGAAAGGAGGAACACCATCATATCAAGATGCATATCAAGATGTACATTAGAGTTTGTGCTGTAGCTTGTGAGATAGTTTTTAAAACATAAGATTACCGGTGTTGTAGGCTACTCAAACCTGACGCACAAAGGTGCTCCTTCACAGAGCTCTCTGGTAAACTCACAGCGATTTATCATAAGCATTTGATCAATCATTTATTTTCACAGTTCACACGATTATAGCAATGTTAAAGGGCACCTAGGTTATCCCTTTTTCTAGATATTCTCTTTTTCTAGAAGTTTTGTGCCCCCAGAATGTGTCTGTAAAGTTTCAGCTCAAAAGACCCATCAGATTATTTATTATAGCTTTCAGTAATTTATATTTTATAGCTCTTAACAGCTCCCACGTGCCTGTCAGTGTGCCTCAATCTCCGCCATGGACTGCCACAGACAACAGACGGACGTAAAGTAAGCAGATCTCACGTAACGTTTGTGAGAAATACTACAGTAAGAACTTTACCAATGAGTATTTGATGCATTTGTTGTGGAGTTGCAACGATGAGTTACACACAATGTCATTACAAAGTTCACACACACAGAGACAGCACAAGCCTTTGCACTCTTTTTGCACACAAATATGACAGGATACAGGTTAATATCCACTGCTGTATGGATGTATCGGTTATGTTAATTTACAAAATAAACCTGATTTATTGTCTACAAAACGGGATTGAAAGGTCTTCTTTTATAATTGTCCTGACACGCGGCTGTGGTGATGAAGTAAAGCTGAAGTAAATCGCTGTAGTTCATTACGAACATGCACTGTTTTAAACATGAGTTAAACTTTTAAAACTCACTCTTGATCATTTGATGATGATTGATGATCCTAGCAAACAGAACATACCTTTTATTCCTGGTTGCTTTGCGCACATACTGTCTTGTTGATATGATTATACTCGTTACTATGGAGACATTTTAATACGCAGCTGTCAATCAATTCGGTGGGCGGGGGGACCGCACTCCTACGTCAAGTTGCGGTCGGTCTCAAAACCACTCCAATTGGTCCACCGTTTTTATGCTGTTAAATAAAAAATAAAAAAGGACTGGGTGTGTTTATGTCATCCCAATATGACGGTCTATACACTATACCTACACACATGTCTGTTCAAACAGCTTAAAAAGCTGATTTTTCACCATAGGTGCCCTTTAAATGACTATTAAGCAGCAGCTAAATGTCTCTGGTGAAGGAGCTCATTCAGTCATTCATTTTCTTTTCAGCTAAGTTCCTTTATTTATCTTGGGTCGCCACAGTGGAATGAACCTTACTTATCTTACGTAGCGGATGCCCGTCCAGCTGCAACCCTTCACTGGGAAACAGAGAAGGATCTAAAGCTGTTTTTTTTATTAACCCTTGTGTGGTGTTCGTATTTTTGTTACACAGCCAGTGTTCATGGGTCTGGTGGACCCGCTAGAGTTTTGGCTTTCCAAATTAACACTATCAAACAATTTTATGTTAAATTACTCAACAAATGTTTACTTCATCGCAATTACAAGCCATATGAACAACAAACATGGTTCATTTTTCCACTTTACCTTTTCTTAGATCACATCGATGAATTAATGTGCTTCTTGTTTTTCTTTATTAATGTTATGAAAAAAATAAAATCAGTTATAATCAAGTGGAGTGAGTGGAAAGACACAACACATTTACACATGAAGCAATATGTTTCACAACTATTGATTTTTATTAATTTGAACTTCATTAGACATTAACTCGTATAATAAATAACATCCCAGATCTTTATACCATATTTTGCAGGTTTCGATGGAATATACTGCCTAAAAGGGCAGCAGCCTCTAAATGGCATCAGCTGCTCATCAATGGTGACATTAGGCCCAGGGTTGTAAAACATGGGGGGACGGTGCACCCCCTTATTCCACACTGTCCTGATGGCAGCTAGCTTGTCTATCTGTGTTGTCCCTGGTTGCATCCTTATCACATTAGCAGCTCTGCAGGGTGGCTCATTTCTTGGGCAAGAAGACCATTCAATTTCACCATTTTTTTAACATCCATATTTCTTCACTTGCTGTGGTCATGCTCTGGTCCTGGAGCTGGCTGCTGATGGGGTACTCATCTTTGTTTTGTTACTAAATGGTGCTCAACCTCATCCTCTTCTTTAAAGTCACTGTCAGACTCAGAATTTTCACAAATGTGATCCTCATATTCTGAAACCTCTTCCTTCACATCATCATCAGAAGCTCCTCTCTCTTCCAAAATAATTTGCAAGGCCCTCGCAGCAGATAATCTTTTGGCCATTTTGATCAGTTGTGATAAGGAACCACACTGGCAAAGTCTTATTTATAGTATTATGCCCCTAATTTGCAGGTAGGACAAGGTATGAGAAAATAAAGCTTGGTTCCCGCAAGAGAGAGGGTAAAATGTACGGGAATGTAAGAGCAGACAGTGTTGATAGTTGAATTTTCAACAATGTTGCAACTTTGTTGGGAGCAGGGTGGAGGGGAAGAAAACAGCAGCACCAGAAAGGAGGAAGACAGAGTGTAGGAACACTGGACCTACACTTTCAACACTTTTATTAGACCTGGGTCCAGTGGACCCGAACACCTTGTATGTAATGTAAATGCGTGGGGGGAGGTGCAGTATGCGGTCATTGAAATTTTGTTCGAATTTATGTTCTTCACGGAAAATAAGCCAAAGACAATGAATTTCAGGTTAAAAAAATAAGTAATTGTTTAATTTTTCTTTTGAAAAAAACTGAAAACGGGTCTCACAGACCCGAACACCATACAAGGGTTAACAGCATGGATGTGGAGTGGAGTTCTCACGTCAGTGTGTTCTATATGCGAATGTGCTCTTTCCATCAATTTTCCTTCTGCGTTCACACAGAGCAGCAGTCCGGGAAATTACCAGTGATGTGTACCAGAAAATTGCTGGAAGAATTGTACTGGTATTTTCAAAAAGTGCCTGTTCACACATGATCCTTTTTCGTAAAATTGCCTGTAAAATTGCCTGTAAAACAGTAAATTTTTTTGTTAATTAATACTAAATTGATTAAACCTATTAAACCCATGACCATTAAATTTCTACCACACCAGTTACGTTACATTATCAATATTTTTATTAGGCAATTGGATTGCGTTGTTTATGCATGGTTAACGTGCAGTTCAACTCTAAGTGAGTCTCGAGTCATAGGTTCTCAAGTAAAAGTCGAGTCATTTTCCACATTTACTCAAACAAGTCACAAGTCCTTAAATTTGAGACTCCTAACTCGAGTCCCCCACCTCTGGAATATGGCTCTTGTAAAGTGTTTTAATCACACAAATCTGCAGCAGTCATTAAAGGGTGTATATCGGTATAACATCACTCAGTTCCTCTGGACCGATGCCTTCTCATCCCACACACCTGCAGTATACATTACTGAGTGGATATACTGGGACCAGAAGTGTGTGTGAAAATGGCTAATCTTTCCAGACACAGTGAAGGAGCACATGAGAGTGTAGGTGTGTTTGGTGCATTATTAGCTGCAAGCCACAGTGGTGCAGGGCTGCTGGGGTATAGACTGGATGTTACGCTGGCTGTGTTAGATGCTTGTGCAGTGGCAAGCACGCCCCTCCAGCTCCCTGTCGCAGAAGAACCAACTGTTGCTAACATTAAGCCAGTTTTCCCACACCAGAGCCATATACTGTACAATCCCACACTGCCTGACTTCTTTCCATAAGCTTCTGCTGGTAGAGGTATTGTACACACTACATTTTTGTTAGCAATCTGACTTATCTGCTGCCATGGAATGAAAATTTATTTGTTCATTTATTCTTGATAGTATTTGTGTAGACTGTACGATAATAATTGAACCTCAGCACATAGCCTGTGAGTTAAGGTAACAGTAAACTTCATGCAGTATACTTTATTGTGTCCAACACAAATAACACATCACCCTGTAGCCCAAGACCAGTAACTCACTGAAGCTAATGCCGAGTTCAGACTGCATGATTTTAGCCCCGATTTTGACTCGCCGACAGGTTTTGAGAAATCGCCGACAAATGTCTGAAATCACAGGCAAATCAGTGCTCGTGCACGCAAGTGACAATCACACAATATGAACTATCAAAGACGCGATCTGAGAGAATTGCAGATGAGTCGTAACATATTGAATATTGTGTACAGTTTATTCTGATCTATTTTTAATTGATATACTGTATATGAATTATATGATATATGGAATAATAACATGATATATTGAATAATATGATATATCATTAACATTTTTATTTAAATATATGTTACTATCTTTTTTTACTACTATTTACTGTGTTTACAGTAAATATATTGAATATATGTATTGAATTATATATATTGAATTGAATTGTGTGTCATGTGGTTGTCCTGTGACTGCCGTTGCATCATCCGGGTGGATGCTGCACACAGGTGGTAGAGTGGCTCATGATTGTGAAGCATTTTGGGTGTATGGCCATACACGATAAATGCACTATATAAATACACATTACTTACTTACCTACTTACTTACAACAAATAAGCTTATTTTTGTGGTTTCAAACATCTTGCTGCAGTGGACTTATCACTATGCAGTCTATGTAACTTAAAATAATACTGTATAACAGATCACTTTATACAGCACACCAGCATATAGCTGCATAACAGTTTAATAATTACAAATCATCTCGTGATATTGAACAGGGGGAAAGAAAGTTAGTGCTACACACCATGCAGACAATGTGGTCTTGCAAATGATGCGTTTTGTTCAATCATTGACTCCAGTTTCATCAAATGACCAAAATTCTCCTTTCTGACTTCCCGTCCCATCTGTGAAGGCCATCATATGAACCCATCCCATTTATTCCAGGAGTTTCCTATCTATTTATGAAAAATCCATCACTGTTCACGCTTCTTAATCCCCAGGCTTTCATTATTCCTGGGAAGCTTACAGTCACCATAGAAATCAAGAGAACGAAACAGTAAAACAAAACAAAAAAAGGGGGCAATCATCATAGAAGGGAAAAAGTGGACAAAAAAAAAGAAATACAAAGAAGGGAACAATTGGGAAAAATCTCCAAAGGTCAAAGCGCTGGTTCGCAGAAAAAAAGGCAGCCATGAAAGTGTCAATGTGTAGTGTGTGACGCACTGCTGAAGCTGGGTTCGCCTGCTGTAGCAAATGGGTCTCAGGGGCTCTTTATTTCTGAAGCTTGACTGCAATTTGGAGAACAAATACAGTGGTCCCGCGCAACGATGTGCCAAATTTGACAGCCTGCTGGAGGAGTGATACAGGGGTGGACTGTACGCCCCATCCTATGAGTTGATCTCCAGAGGTGTGCATCCAGCCTGGACTGCTTGATGTCACCGCCGCCCATGTTGGGGGCCTGTTCGAGCTGCGTTTAATTGCAGCGACACTCTCTTTCCATCGGCTCAGCTCCGACAGCTGATTTATTCCCAGGCAGGGTCTGGTCCCCATTGATAGACCAGTAAATGCTTTGACAAGAAAAGTGTTTCTAATGAATTGTGGCCATAGAAACCGACAAATCAAAGCAAGGACTGAAAACAAATTGGATTTGGGGACATCAAAAAGGATCCAAAGCGCTGAGACAATTTCCCCCAATTGCTAGGGTTGTTCAGTGTGTGTTAAGAAATGACTTACCATAATGGTGCTATAAAGTGTTAATGGGTGAAACTGTGGGCACAATGTAGCATGTTTATGAAATATTTAACAGTTCTGTGACTATGTGAAGACATCCACAATTGCATGTATCTCAAATGTCAACTTGTGAAATGTCAAGTGCCTCTTTAATTGAATTATATGTATTTACCATAAGCTGATTCTTCCCTGGCAAAATGTGCATTTGGATAAACTAAGTCCTGCAGTCTGTCTGTAGCAATGCCATGTCTTATTATGATACAAAACAAACCTCATTTTAATTTAAAACAGAACACCAGGCTGTGATTTTTGTTTTAAGCAACGCTGCAGAGAATGATCACCTGGTTCAGGTGTTTAGGTTTGGGACTAAAGTGTGCAAATCAGGGTTGAAGACCTTCTGACTACTGTCCTACATAGTTTAGCTCCAAATTGGCTTCAGTACAGCTGTCGGAAAGTTCAGTACGCTCAGTAATACCCTCATTAGTTGGTTTAGGTGGGATTAATTAGGGTAGAAACTAAACTCTTCAAAACAATTGCCCTCCAAGAGCAGGATTGCGCCCCTTTGGTCTAAGACAGGGGTGTCCACACTTGGTCCTGGAGGGTCAGTGTCCTGGAGAGTTTAGCTTCAACCCTAATCAAACACACCTGAATCATCTAATCAAGCTCTTGCTAGATATAGCAAGTTGGAGCTAAACTCAGCAGGACACCGTCCCTCCAGGACTGAGTTTGGACACCCCTGGTCTAAGGTCATGTTCACATGTATATTATTATAAACTGGGTTTTCCCCTCTTTTTTAAATAAAAACTCATGTCCACATAAAAATGCAAAAAATGCACTGTGATGCATGTTATGGGTATGCTGAACCAACAGGCTGAGGTAAAGACACTTTTATGCTGGGTTCACAGCAAACGGGGAATTAAGTATTTGAATGAGTAAATTGCATATCAATGCAAAGGTGACACGACAAACAATATAACTCGTGGCTGAACTATCATTGTACGATGCATCGTTTGGGAAATGAACAATGTATTGATGAGTGTTTCCCCAAACCCATAGTTTCTCTGTCGCAAATTTGTCATTTGAACCGCGTTAGTTATAATATAAAATGTCCAAATTACATTGTTTTACACACACATGCTTTTTTTAAAAATCCAATATTAGTTTTTCGTAAAAACAACAACAACAAAAAACATACTCTCATTTTCCATATTATTTGAAATATGTGTAAATTACACATATATGAACTATATATGTTTCCTTTACCAATATTATTGAGAATATTCCATATAAAATCACTTAGCTAACACGTATTCTATATATAAATCATATAAATCGTTAATGGATGTAGGCCTAATTTACAGTAGGCTATTTATTAAGAAATAAAAAATCCTACTTAATAATAATAATAATAATAATTATTATTATTATTATTGTTGTTGTTTTTATTATTAAGTAGGATATTTTTTATTTATTTATTTACATTTTTAAGTCTACTTTTACAACTAGACATATTCAAAAATTTACAGTAAGCTATTTATTAAGAAAAAAATCCTACTTAATAATAATAATAATAATAATAATAATAATAATTATTATTATTATTATCATTATTATTATTATTATTATTATTAAGTAGGATATTGTTTATTTATTTTTTTATTTTTATTTTTTTAATTTAAGTCTACTTTTACAACTTGACACATTCAAACCACTGCAGAAATGTTCTAACCAACAGGCCCACGTCATATACGGTACAGACACATTTCTTAATAAATAACCCACTATAAATTAAAAGTATTAACGTATGCTATATATTTTGTTTTCACAAGCTTTGGAGACAAAACATAATTTCTGCTTTTAAATAAGTCACCTATATCTTTTGTCATGAGCTGCATTCAAAATGGCATAAATGATTTCAAAGTGCACTATGAAGGGAAAGCAATTGTCAATATGATGATCGCTAAAACTGAACTGTAAAAGATACTTGGAAGGCAAATTACACACAAGAGAGATGACTTTAATGTTTTCTTTTTAAATAATTCCAAGTTTACCTGGGGACCTGGGGAAAACCCCAGTTTGGGAAAACCTTCACCTTGGCTGGAGTTTTCAGAAAGTTTTAGTTTCTGTCACCTGACACATGCTTTTCATGTCGACAAACAGCAAGAGAATGTGTAGAAAATACATTTTTGGTAACACTTTATTTTGATGGTCCACTTGAGTATTAGTAGACTGTCTGCTTAATATCTGTTGACACTGCTCCTTCGACAGACATTCAATTGACTATAAGAAACTTTGCAAGTACATGTCAACTTACACTAACCCTAACCCCAAACCTAACCCCAACCTAACAGTCTACTTATAATCTAATGAGAATTTGTTGACATGTAGATGCAGTGTAACTTAAATTCAACAAACAGACCATCAAAATAAAGTGTGACCATATTTTTTAATGAAAATACCTGTTCATAATGCAATGTTCATAAAATAAGACAAAACAGGCAGAGTTAAGATAGTTCCCACATAGCAAAATTTTTCTGGCCTAGCTCTTGCCCACACAATCAGCATTTACTTGGCCCACATGCTGCAGTGAATTACGGTACATGACTGGACCAAGTCTGGCTTCCAACAAGGAGCAAACATGGACCATATCTGGGCCAAGTCTCAGCCAAGGTAATAACCCATAACTGGGCCTGAACTGGGCCAGATCTGTTGGTGTTTCATGACTGCAATGAATTAAATAAACCCATGAGGCGTTGCGCTTTAAGGTCGCACTTTTTCTCGAAGGGGCCTGATTGGTCATTTTTTTTCTTTGCTCTATAATTTATATGAATTTCAAAAGTGGGTCAAGACTTGCCAAACTTCCGTGGCCCACATATCAATTTTTAACATCTGGGCCAAATACTACATTTTGATATCTGGTCCAAGTCTGAAGTCTGGCCCAATGGTGCCACCTCTGCCAAACCCGGGTCATGTTTGGCCCACATGCTGTATGCCAGTGCCGGACGAATGCCTGCTGTGCCAGCTTTATGCCAAATCTTGGTCAGAATTATTTGCTACCTGGGATTCCCCCCAGTATCAATGTCTACACCTTTTAAATAGAATATTACTTAAGTTGGCATCACAACAAAGAAAAGACTGGAAGTGAAGATAATATAATAATGTATATAAGCAGCCTGATCTCATGAGAAAACGTACGCATTTTACATTTTGCCAGTTTAGTGGCTAATTCTTACGAATTTGTATGTGTTCAGTGGTATGAAAATGTACGATTTAAAAAAGGAGGCGTGGCACCCTACCCCACCCCTAAACCCAACCGTCATTGGGTGATGAGCAAATCGTACTAAAATGTATGAATTAGATTGTACAATTTCATACGAATTAGCCACTTAATCAAAAGTTACAAATTGCTGTGAGATACCGTTGATATAAATTAATAGATAAACCGTTGTAACAGTAAAAAGCAGTAGTATGTTTTTGTGGCAAATGGTAAGACCTGTTAAATTAGATTTTCAAAACACATAAAAAAAGATTATTTTACTTTGTTTCAGTTCAGTTTTTGACCACAGCCACTGCTTTCTTCTACAATTCCCTTGCCTGGTGATAGTTTAGGTTTCACTCACTATACATTGTGCATCTTTTCTCTTTATGTTGGCAGATTGTTTTGTGCCAAAGGCTCTAGTCTAAACTATAGGTATTTGCAGTGCATTGTCTCACCATGTTGAGTCTATTGTTACAGCTGCCTTCCCAGTGCTGTTTACAACAGGAGACCCTCTGTCCTGGTCTGTCCTTTAGCGGCCAGCTGGAAGTTCTTCTTCAATACCGAACTCTTTTCAAGTCTGCTTTTCTACCTGTGAGTTTACCTCCCTGTATCATCTTGAACTCTGCCTGTCCCAAGTCTTTTGGAATTCTTTGACTGGTTTATCTGTGTTGCTCTAACCCTAAATCTAGCAATCCGACAGCTTCAATAAGAAGAACAATAATACAGTATAAGAATAACTCTTCAAATTATGCTGATATCATACTTTTTTACTGTGTTTTGCTGAGAATTAGCTGGTGATCAAACTTGCGGTAATTCCCAGACTGCCTCAGAAATGGGAAGAAAAATAATAGAACGTGTCGCAAATGTGGGAAACAGACATTTTATCATTGCGATATTCATCATTAGCTTGAGGCAGCATGGTGGCTCATTGGTTAGCATTGTCCCTTCACAGCAAGAAGGTCGCTGATTCGAGTCCCAGCTGGGCCAGGTGGCATTTCTGTGTGGAGTTTGCATGTTCTCCCCATGTTTGCGTTAAATCTAAGCCCTAGCTCGGCCCTGGCCCAAGACACACAGGCTGTATCCCCTGCCCTTGTCCAGCAGCTTAACAGAAATTTTGGTCTGAGGATCTGAAGCCCGTCTTTTTTCTGCCAAACAGCTTATACTATCACAGCCATTAAAATTGACTAGAGTTCTATTTAATACAAAGTTGTTGTTTTTTATCAGAATAAATTAGAGAAAAGTTTTTTTTTTTTTTAATGTAAATTTTAGTTTTTTTTTAAGTAACATCGATATCCAAGCGGGCATACCTGTCAACATTGGGATGTGAAAATAAGGGATACGCCCACCATAATAAGGGATAAACGGTCAGTAATATTTTTCAATATTATTTACGAAGAAAAATTTTATAGTATACATTACCAAATAGTTTAGGTTATTAAAATTAGCTATTATAAAGAAATAGAATCAAGATATCAAGTCTCATTAATCTTTTTCTCACTGTATAACTCACACAATCTGATTAAAGAGCAGCGAATGAATCTCCTTTATTTTTTGTTTGATTACATTAAATAATGTGTGTCTCTTTAAAAATTCACACATCTAACGTTAAAAGCATTCGATTGCTTTCCTAATGTTTTATGCTCATTTAGGACAAAATTAGTTGTGTTTGAAAAATAAAAACCATCAAGATCGTCATCTTTAGATGTTGTTATTATTATTAATTATGTGTATATGTTTGTTCAAACACGCACCCAAAACCCAGTATCCACTTTTGCTATGCTTCAAATCGCATGTACAGAATCTGTTTGGGAAACAGCATCTATTTATCACTATGGAGCACATCACCTGACAGTCACGCACCGCTTTATGACTGTTTTGAGGATTGCATAGGAGGAGCGCTGGCACCTGTAATGAAAAGGAAAGGGAATTTCAAAGTGTTTCATGCCTAAATAAAACAAAAGCACAGAACTGAGTCACATTTAAGAGCAAGGGGCGGCCCCTGGTGGTTCGGAGGTATGGGTTGCATGGGTATTTGGTCCACATTGAGTTTACTCTATTTAACAAGGTTGTTCGTTTTGCATAACTAGTTGGCTCATCACTTAAAGTTGTCTCTATTTGAAATGTTGACCAGAAGTTTGCCTTTTCCTCCAGCGTTTTTCCACAGTTTTAAGTTCGCCATTGGTATTTTTTTATTTTTATGTTCTCCATTGTACATGGCTGGAAATCTCTATGCCCAGGGCATCACTGGCGCTCCTGGAGTACATGCATTAAACATTTTTTTTTTGAAGTTTTTTTTTCTTAAGCAGGCCCAAAGCCTGATATGCGTGCTAGCTATGATGTGAAAATTGACCCAAAGTCCAGCCGTGGGGCATAAAAAAGTTGGGCCTCGATGGGCTCGGGCTCAAATGCTGGGTTCTAGCTTGCCTGGGTTTTCTCCAGGTGCTCCCCCACAGTCCAAAGACATGTGGTATAGGTAAATTCGGCAAAGCAAATTGGCTGTAGTGTATGAGTGTATGTGTGTGTAAATGTGTGTATGTGTGTTTCCTAGTACTGCGTTGCAGCTGGAAGAGCAACCCCTGGTAAATAAGGGACTAGTCCAAAGGAAAAAGAATGAATCATTAGCTTTATGGTTTATTCTGTATAATTTAGAACTTTTGAGTCATAGGAGATAAAGTTATAACAAAAGATGTATTCTCTACACTGTAAACCCTAATGCTGTAACTAATTAATTGAATTGAGTTCTATTAACTTAAATCATTACAATTCGTTTATCTTACTTAAACTTGATGAGTATTTATAACTTTTTCTTATTTTTGAGTTTGTAAAAATTTAATCTTTTAAGTAAGGTGAACAATTTTGCCGGTTTAATCTGACGTCATCCAGGTTCACGTACGTGCTCATGCTTCATTGTTTTTCACAAGATGGCGGATCGGCCTCGCTTCACACTACAGTAAGTGAAATATTTACAAATCCAAGGAATATTTCATTAATATTTTAAGCAATATAAGCACAGTAACAGTTTAATGTAGTTGGTCAGAATGCGTTTACATGTGTTGCACTACAGAAAACGCATGTGTTGCATTGCAGAAAAAGCTCCACTTAATGCTAACTAACATTATTGTTTAAAACTTTAGATACCTTAGCATTAGTTGTAATGAATTAACTCTGCATTTTAACAGAATGTGTTCAAGACAAAAACATTTTAAATCGGCAGATTAAAATTTTTTTAAATCATGGCGCGAGGAAGGTTTTCCTCAGCCCGCGCTTAAGTTGTTGTGGAGACACGCGCTCTCACACAATTGATGAATCATGTAATATCGGTTCAGTCATATTGATGATGTCCTAACATTAATATCTTTGAATTATATTTTTAGATTAATATTGCTGAAGTGCTGACTGAGGATGCTCTATTGGCCTTGTTGTTCTGTTGTTCTGGAGAATAAATTGGACACCACCCACAGCACACTTCCAGGTCTTTCCTGTCTTGTTTGGAATTATGTATGCTCTTCACATATTATATAATAAAGGACTTTGCAAAAACATTGAATTTGTGCAAAATTTTTGTTTGGCATTGATGACAGAAAATAGAAAGTCTCATAGCATGCAAACCTTAAAAAATAAATTGATGTAAAGCTTCTTTTTTCACCCAATAAAGGCTGTTTGTGGGGTAGTAACTTCAAAACATGTATGGACCTTTAATTGGTAAGGGTGCATTTTAATATAAATAGGGATAGTTTGCCAAAAACGTAAAATTCTGTCATTTACTCACTCTTCACTTGTTCAAAACCTGTTTTAATTTCTTGCTTTTGTTGAACACAAAAGTTATTTTGTCAGTGGTTACAGGTTTCTGTCTTTTTTTCACAATATTTTTAGTGTTTAAAAGAAGAAAGAAACTCAAACAGCTTTAGAATAAGTGACGATTGGGTGAATATTCTGTCATTTAGTATCGGCTGAGCTATGAATAAATTCGCATATATTTTTGTTTGAAATCTGTTACTGTCTAATAACTGTTTTTAAAGTTTTAAGACATTTCTAATTGCATAAGAAGCAACATCGAAATTACTGTTGGACATTTATCGTTTAAAAATAAATGCCTAAAATGGTACTGTCTGTTTGTTTAAAATTACAGATGTATTTTGACAAATTTATGTGGTTTACAGATAAAAATTATGGCTAATTTTATTTGTGAAACTCAAGATGGAGAAGTTATTTTAAATAATGCTATCAAAATGTATGAGCTGGGTGATTATTTAAAGTCGGGATAAATAAAAAATAAGTTAATTGCTATTAAAATGTATGAGCTGGGTGACTTAAGTATTTAAAGTTCGGAGAAATTAAAACAGGCGCCACGGTGGCGTAGTGAGTAGCACGTTCACCTCACAGCAAGAAGGTCGCTGGTTCGAGCCTCGGCTGGGTCAGTTGGCATTTCTGTGTGGAGTTTGCATGTTCTCCCCGTGGTTGCGTGGGTTTCCTCCGGGTGCTCCAGTTTCCCCCACAAGTCCAAAGACATGCGGTACAGGTGAATTGGGTAAGTTAAATTGTCCATAGTATATGTGTGTGAATGAGAATGTATGGATGTTTCCCAAAGATGGGTTGTGGCTGGAAGGGCATTTGCTGTGTAAAACAAATGCTGGATAAGTTGGCGGATCATTCCGCTGTGGCGACCCCGGATTAATAAAGGGACTAAGTCGACAAGAAAAAGAGTGAATGAATGAGAAATTAATACAATTAAGTTTATTTCTATTAAAATGTATGAGCTGGGTGACTTAAGTATTTAAAGTTGGGAGAAATTAAAACAATTAGGTTAATTGCTATTAAAATGTATGAGCTGGGTAACTTGGGTATTTTAAGTTAGTGGAAGTATCTTGCATGAGTGCAACAAACTCAAAACTTGATGTTTCTGTTTACTTAAAATAGAACATTTTATAACTTAAAAAAATTGACGTAACTGATTACCTCAATTACCCTTTTTATATTATATATTTATAAAGCTCTTGGCTGTATTATATCTACAACCTTTCAAATTGTTTTCATCTTATGGATGTATATGTACACTGTAAAACCCAACAGTCAACTTTATCAAATGAAATGCTTGTAGTAGATTTAACAGTACTCAGTTGGTTTGAGTTCTCTTCATTTATTGGTTTTTATTGTGCTCAGATTGCTTTGTTTACTCAAATGGATTAAGCTCACAGTACTCATTGGGATTAGTTTTTGAACTTAAATGGCTTGTTGCAATCAGTTTCCTCAAAGGGTTTGAGTTACCTTAGCTTTTTAGGTTTTACAATTTTAGGTTTTAGAATTTTTAGAGTACAGGAATATTCAGTAAGCAGACAGATGGAGTTTGTGGCTGGATGAATATTCTTGCACACATTTTCTGTTGCAATGGTAAATCTGGCTGGATAATGAATGGCAACACTTTGAAATAAACACAATTTATGTTCATTTTGTCAGAGCAAGAACTTTTTGCGAATAAATCAGGTGAATATGTTAAATGAAGTTAAAAGACTTCTCAAGGTCTGCTTTGATCTGAAGTTGTACTGTTGAAGTAGTTGTTGACAACTACTGTTCCAGATGTTCATGGAGTCATTGTTGTCAATCTCCAAAATGTCTACTGCACTTCCAGCTGTATGTAAAATTTCCCAGACTTATTGGAAAAAGTGCCCGTGGCAAGCAACAGTGCTGCAAAATGATATTACAGTACGTCTTGCACATTTCATGACATATTTAAAGTGAAATGTCTAGTGAGTGGTGTTAAAACAGAAAATGGGAATGTGGCAACAATTCACGTGATTCATACTTGAGGGCTGACATTCAAATCAGATGCATTTATGATACACATGAGAATGTTACAGTGAATAACAGCAATGTAGCTGTTATTTTTCTGTTTGATTTCTTAAAGGATTCCATTGGAAGGCTTGAAAAATGATTCATATGGATTTCTTTTATACAATTTGTTACTTTTTTACTTTATTAGATTCCCCACCCCCACAAGTACACACAAGTGTACACAATTTAGGGGACATTCTTTCCATCAGCCTATTAAAAATTTGTTTATTATTTCAGAAAAGAGATTCTGTTCTTATTCTTTATTACTACAGTTGATACAAAAGGTTTGCAATGGCAATTATTATTATATAATTAAATATTATATAAAAGTAAATAGTGTATATAGTTAAAAA
>CAIGQQ010004432.1:3133005-3143750 GCA_903798035.1 Danio albolineatus | reverse complement strand
ATAAAAGAGCCCCTATTAAGGGTTTTTCATAATGAGCTTCCATGCAGTGTGTAAAAGCACTAAGTTTAAATCTGAAAGTGCACCATGTTTAAAACTGTTGATTCTTTAACTAAATAGTTGACTCAATAAATCGTGTTGGGTTCGGATCTTTTGCCTAAACTCATCAACTTCGACACAGTAGATCACCAAAAATGTAGTACTGGATCCAGTAATATGTGAACGTGCCTTTCCCTACAAACAATAGTGGAGCACTGTGTCACGGTTACATGCGCTGTTTCTGTGGTGTTTTGTTATTATCTTGGTTATGTTTTACTTTACTCCATGTGTCTGTGTTATGTGTCTGTGTTGTGATCACGTGGATATTACCAAATGCCGATCAGCTGTTCTGATCAGCAGCTTCGGCTGTGCTTAATTCAGTTGCATCTATATCTGAGCGGCTGTGCTTTACTTGGCTGTCAGTACGTTATTGTTTGTTCATGGTCTTTCTGTGTTTTGTCAGGACTCTCGTTGGACACTTCTGTGTTTCTGGAACATTATTCACACCCTGCTACAACACTTATCGTTGTTGTTTTGTTTTGCACCTTTTTGATTTATGACTGTTGGTCATTAAAACACTTGCAATTGGATTCACCTTTGTTGTTTTCATTTTCTTGGTTTAGCGTTACACACTGGGGATCACAGGACTGATCATGACACGAAGATGACGATCACTGACAGATGGAGATTCGGCTGCAAGGAATAAACGGTTAAAGTTTTCACAACAATACCGCAGTACAGCCAACCTAGTGCTGTGTTTGTGCCGTGTATGTGAGGAACAGGTGATGGTGGCCACAGAACCCATCATCAGGCCAACATCAATGTCCAACGTCCAACCTAAAGTCAACCAAATATCAACGTCTAATTATGTTACAGCTTGACATTTTCTGAATGCTACCACTATGACGTCTATCAGCTGTTGAATTTTGGTTGCCATACCTGATTAATAAATGCCAGTATTTGATGTCAACATGACGTTGGTTTAAGATGTTGGCTCAACGTTGGATTTTGGTCACTTTCCAACACAAACTAAAATCAACCAAATACCAATGCCATTTGACGTCATTAATGGACATCAGAATAACATTGTGCTTAGACGCTGGCTAGACATTGCATTTTGGTCACCTGATATCACAACGTAAATCTAACCTTACATTAATACCTTATGACATTGTGTGTCTGCTGAGCAATAACTAAATGCACTACAGAATGTAACGTTTACACACATCCACAAATTAGCTGTAAATGCACCAGCTTTTTACAGCGTAATACTCACTACTCACTACTCTTGAGAGTGAAAGGTCTACTTTTTACTCATACTTTGAGTAATATTTACAACAGATACTTTTACTCTACTTGCACTACATTTTTAGTCAAGTAAAACTCTTTCCACCACTGGGAATACTTGAATATAAAATTATTTAAAATAAAAACAATTATTTTTAACTTTGTAGTAGTTCATTAAACAGGGACAATGCTTTATAATTGCTACATTTTAAGCTGCCAACACTTCACATTTAGACTTCTAGTCAAAGATTAATTTGTAGCCCTTCTCCCTGGTTAGGCTTTTTATAAGATAATAGCCTCATACCATACAATAATATTTAAAAAATAATTTGATGAGGTCTCATGTTTACCATATTAGCCAGAGCTGCTAATATCAGTTTTGATTTAGGGTGCACAAACTGCAGGGTATATGAAGACTATATTAAAATATAAATTTGTATATTATCTCTATCTACGGGATTTTGTCACATGAGAAGGACTTGTTTATCAGTTAGAGGTCTCAGTTGAAATGTTCCATATCATGCATCCTTAGATACAATTAGAATTCATCCTTAGAATTCTGGCCCAGATTTGGCATAAAGCTGGCACAGCAGGCATTCATCCGGCACTGGCATATAGCATGTGGGCCAAACATGGCAGAGGTGGTCCACAATATTTGGGCCAGATGTAAAATGCAGTTTTTAAAAATGTATATGTGGGCCACATAAGTTTGACCTGTCTTGACCCATATTTTTGAGTAAAGAAAAAAATTCTACCAATCAGGTCACTTTGAGAAAAGCATGCCCATCGTGTACCTAAAGCGCAATGCTTCATGGGTTTATTAATTTTGCAATCGTGACACACCAACATATCTGGCCCAGTAATGAGCTATTAACTTGGCTTAGACTTGATCCAGATATGGTCCATGTTTGGCCCTTGTCTGGAAGCCAGATTTGGTCCAGTCATGTACCATAATTCACTGCAGCTTGTGGGCCAAGCAAAACCTGATTGTGTGGGCCAGAGCTGGGCCAGAGAAGTTTTGCTATGTGGGATATTATGAAAAATATATAAATATGCTGAACAATCCTTTTACATGAGGAAAAAATAATGATGTGATGCACAGTGCAACCGCATCACTCCCTATTTGCGCTCACATGCTGCATGTCTCCATTTAAAATAATGAACTTACATAAACAAAAGATGCAATATGTGAACAGCCCCTTATGCATCTCATCCAAAGTCTTCTATTGTTCATTGTTTTGATTAGAATGTTGACATTTGTAGGCTGTGAAGTAACTGAAATCATTCAGCGTAGTGATAAGATGGAACTGTAAAGCGCTGTGGTGCGTCCTGTTTTTACATAGGTTTATATGCATTGCTAAGCAACAGAAACAGATGCCAAATTGTGGCTCCGGTGTGCACACTCTCATAGAAAACAATGCTCACCCCCATCATGCAGTTAAGACCTCCCTGAAGCTACTTTTGACATTTGGTTCTCTGAAAATAACTGCACACCAATTAAAATCAAACATTAGAATCAAGCATCAGTCAGTTAGAATCAAGCATTTAATAGCCCAGTATTAAAACATCCCATAATGATCATTATACTGTCAGTTCACTGGATACATTTAAAATATTTTTGTCAAGGAAAACAGCATGTCATATTCTGGCTACTCAGACAAAACATCTTCATTTTAGAGCAACTTAAGCTCTTGCTCAAAATCTCTTGTTGTAATCACAGATGCTCAGAAATACTTTTCTGTCTTACATGGTGTCTGCATGCTTTTAATTATTGAATTTAGCTGTTACGGCTGGTAGTGTGGCGATGACAACGGAGGCGAGGATCCAAATGCAGATATTTATTATTAAAAAGCAGTATAGCAGAACTCAAGGGGCAAATCCAAAATCGTAGTCAAAAAACAGGCAATAGATCAGAAGACAGGTTGCAGGCAAGGATAATCAAAGACAAGGCTAAGGTCAAAAACAAGGCCTGGAACAAAGTAACACCATTGCGAGTCACAAACAGGTAATAATCTTACTGCAACGAATGAGAGTGTAGCTGCGTCCCAAATGACACACTATACACTATGCACTTATGCACTATGTACTTATGCACTTACACACTTAACAGCATAGTATATGTATGTAGTGCTGTCCCAAATGGAACACTAATGGCTTTTTTACTAAGCGGAAGTTCAAACCGTTACCCTGATGACGTTTGACGGTTGCCAAATTAGAGAAATAAATGACCAAAATTCCAAATAATACCTGGCATGAGAATAACCGCATTCACCATCGGGAGGCGCTATAATCACTCCCACAGGAGAAATTTGCTTTCACAATCCAAAATAAATAAAGTTATCCAACATGTGCGCACGATAGCTCCGCCTCTTCCGTTACGTGCATGAAGCTCCGGTCGTTGAGTGCGTGAAGTGTCCATCATTACACACTTCATATTACCGGTGGAATGAGTGCATCATCCGGGTAATTAAAGTGCACTTATTATTGTTAGAGTTTTCAGTGTGAACGCACTTATTACACTATTTATACTACAAAATGGCGTAGAAAAGTGCACAAGTATGCGATTTGGGACGCAGCTTGTGTGTGCTGTTTATGTAGTGTGTGTAATCAGCCATGATGGTCCTCCGCTGGTGTGTGTGCAATCAGTCGTGATATGGAGCAGGAGTGTGTGTGTGTGCGCTGCATGACTGGAGTTGTAGTCCAAACATGGCCGATCTGTAGTTCCCGGAAGCATAAGTGAACCAGCGATCTCTTCCCTCTCAGAGATCGCTGGTGATCGTGACATTAGTAGAATGCAGATTTCAGTCACGGAGCTCACAATGAAAATCTATTGATTGTACTCATAATGTCAAAATAACTGTGTGTGATTGATTTTATTACTCTGTACCATGTGGCAAATCTTTGGATAATCTTTTATAACACAGGGGTCCGTTCTTTGTAAATGGATTACTCAGTTAGCTGGATTTAGTTATTTATGATTTGACATGATCCAGGATCGTTGTTGTTTTTCAAAAGTCTTCTGTCACGGTTGTCAGGTGCATGCGCTCTGTGTTTTCATGTTTATTGTTGTCACGTGTGTCTGTGTTGTGGCTATCATGTGATGCGATGCGTGTTTGTTTACATCACGTGATCAGCGGGGATCAGCAGTTTCAGCTGATGGCACTTAGCTCCAATAGTATCTGGATGCAGCCTTTATGATGCAAGCTGAGACTGCATCTCTCACAATGCAATGTCAGACACAATGCACTCAATGGAGCTAGTGACATCACTGTGAGGGGTAGGGTTAGGGGTGGGGTTAGGTGAGCCCAATAAAAAGCATTGGATGCACCTGAGATTGCACTGCACCTAGTCTGCAGCCAGACCCCTCTCCTTAGCTCACCTATATTAGAGTGGAGAGCCAGGACACCATTGTCAGTTGGTTACTCTGTATTCATGATTATTTTTGTGTCTCGTCAGGATTGGCTTGGAGTTGCCCTCTTGAGGTTACCTGTTGTGGCTCCAGTGTCTCAGACGCTGATATTACTCTGTTACCCTTGCTGCACTCACATTATACTAATAAAACTCTCACTTGCATTTGGATCCGTTTATGACTTGATTATTTACACTAACGTGACATCTTCTGAGAGTTGTCATAGCAATAGGTCTTGTAGCTCAAACATGCTCAGGAGCAGGCTTATTTCATATAAACACAATTAGATTGGGACATTTTTAGACATTTTGATACCTGAAGGTATGTACCGAATGTTGATATTTTCTTACAGTATTAACTTAGGTAAATACGTTTTAAAAAAAATAATAAATAAAAAAATGTTATGCAATCTACACTCGGAAATAAAAGTACAAAAACTGTTTACCTTGCTAATCCATGTCTTTATGGATTTTGCTTTGTGCATTGGTTTGCAATCATGTTGAAACACCCTCAAACTGTTCCTACAAAGTTGGGGGCATGACATTCAGGTGTATGTTTACTCGTTCAGGTGTATGCTGTTATCAATATTCAAGTGTAAAATATTTAGGCTATATTAAGAAGATATTTCCTTTATGATTTTTAAAAGGTTGGCTGTAGGCCTGATTCACTTGGTGATTCACATTTCTCATATGTGTTGATGAACTGGTACATTTTCTATTACACACTGTAGTGGGTGTGGTAGGGTTGAGAGCCACGAGAGCAGAACAAGGCTAGTGGCGGGAGTGTTAACAACTGTCACATGTGTGCGCCACCTGTTTCGAGTGTTACGGAGGAGCTCTGAACACTTAAAAGGAGGAGAGACGGCAGTGGAGGATGAGAGAGGACTAGGCTTGGGCACTTTATATTGGTTTTGCTTTCAGTTTGGCTGTAGTCACTGAGTAGCTGCCACTGCCCTTTTGTTTATTGTTTATTTTTGTTATTAAATTTAATGGATTATTAAGTTAATTGTATCTCCGTGTCCTTCCTGATGGCCAGGGAGCCATGAGCTTTTTTTACAAACATATCAAACATTTGGAGGCAATGGATGTGCACATCATCATTTGAACCACAGGTGTCAAATTCAGTTCCTGGAGGGATGCAGCTCTGCGCTGTTTAACTAATAGGATATATGCACAGCTCGTGTTTTTCAGCCGATGATGAACTTCCAGTGAAATTTCACAAGGTTGCTTTTACAGCATTGATGTTGTAATGTAATTCAAATATAATCAGTTAAATAAACTTAAGCATCCATTTGGATGTTTAAGTGTAAATAAGAGACAGAAGACGCCGTCATTAGCAGCAGGCTAGTGCAAAAACTCTATTGAAAATACGGTAAAATATGGTAAAATGTACTTCCATATTTTAAAGATATGGTGTGGAAAAATATTATTTAATGCAGTGCTTCTTGTTTGTTCTGCTACCTAATTTATATCGTATCTCAGCCAGGCAGTGATGATCACTGTTTTTTTAAAGAAATCAGATCTTAAATGTGGCGATTTTGCATGGGATGGCAATTAATTGGAAGCCCTAGGGCTGGCTGACTGAAATTAAAAGTCTGTGTTCATATACCCCATTAAACACACTTGATGAAACCTACAGGTCGGTGTGTTGCAGCAGGGTTGGTACTAAACTCTGCAGAGCATGTGGTTTAAAGCCCATTAAGCCCTATTTACAGCTATAATTTGGTCAAAAGAGACAAGTTTGGAAATTTTTTAAATATTCCTGAAATCCTATTGAAATTCAAAATTGCTGGTTTGACATGTTCACCAACAGCTGCTTGATGACCGTTGAAATCAAATTTTCACTCTGATGAAGTTCCTGCAGTGTGATGTCAGTTACAACAAGGGTCAAACCAAGAACCAATAGAGGGAGTGCTGAATCTGATGACGCAAAGCGTGACAGCTTCAAACCACCGTGGGAAAATGAAAAGGTTTTTTATGGTTTTATTATTGAGGCACACTGTAAGCAAGATTACTGCAACAGTTAATTTATATTTACCATGAAGTATCTCAGAATGCGAGAAGCATTTCAGAATGTGAGAATGCGTCACAGAAGGATGACGTCAAACCCTGGGTGAGAGATCTTACAGTGTGACATGGAAGCCAAGTTCATGCAGTCTAACAAGCTACAATTGTTTAGGATCATTAGATATCGCACAGTGTGAGCCAGGCTTAAGTGTCACTGATGGTCTGTGTCTCTTTATAAAAGGCAGAGAGACCAACGGCATTCATGCAGATAATAATGCTTTAAGTGGGGTTTATTCATTCATTCATTCATTTTCTTTTTGGCTTAGTCCCTTCATTAATCTGGGGTTGCCACAGCAGAATGAACCGCCAACTTATCCAGCATTTGTTTTAAGCAGCGTATGCTCTTCCAGCCGCAACCCATCTCTGGGAAACATCCATACACTCTCATTCACACTCATGCACTATGGACAATTTAGCTTACCCAATTCACCTATACCGCATGTCTTTGGACTGTGGGGGAAACCGGAGCACCCGGAGGAAACCCATGCGAACACGGGGAGAACATGCAAACTCCACACAGAAATGCCAACTGACCCAGCCGAGGCTCGAACCAGTGACCTTCCACTACCTACTGCGCCACCATGTCTCCCCTAAGTGGGGTTTATTTATAATATAATTTTGAGAGGATCACATGCTTATAATTGAACACAGCTGGTACCACATCAGCTCTGTGTATTGGACCAATCAGACGAATCCTGACACACTATAAATTACCAGAGCTTTCTTGAAGAATCCCCCCTTCCACCCCAACTCCTCCCCTTCTCTGATAGGGCGGCACGGCGGCCCAGTGGTTAGCCTCACAGCAAGAACACCGCTAGTTCAGCCCCTCCCCGAGCCAGTCGGCGTTTCTGTGTGGAGTTTGCATGATCTCCACGTGTTCGCGTGTGTTTTCCCGGGGTTCCCCAGTTTCCTCCCACCGTCCAAAAACATACAACATAAGTAAATTGACTACTTTAAAATAGCATCTTCAGGCAACTGTAGTCAGATATATCTCAGCATGTTGACAAGCGGGGGGGAGTTCTCGAGACTTACCTGAGCTCAAACTCTCCTCTCGCCCTTTAAACAGGAGGGGGCCCCGGGCCCAAGGATATTCTGAGCTCAGGGCTCTCTCCTGGGACAGCATGCCAAATACGCTTTATTATCAATCATAAGCTAAGTGTGAACTCTTGAAATAATATTCCAATTCTCGTACAGACCTATCCTTCACAGTTCAAGCCCTGATGCAACACACTTATCTTTAGGTTTTGAACAAGCCAGAAGTTTATTAGTTTGATCAGGTGTACTTAATTATCGTTGAACTAAATTGTAGGGCTGTAGCTGGGGTTTTGGTGCATTCAAGTCATGTCAGATAAATTGTATTTAATGAGTAGAATGCACACAAATTTCTCTACAAAGGCCCTGTTTACACCTGGTCACTTTATGTGTTTTTTTATGTGATTGATAGCTATGAAAAAAGGACAGGTGTAAATGGCCTCTAAATGCATCCAAGATGGATATGAATCTGATCTGGTCAGCATTCCAGACAAAACTAGAGAGGTCTAAATACTGAATATCTTGTTGTTGAAACCACAATACTGTATGTGAAAGTTGGCCATACCTGTCAACATTGGGATGTGAAAACAAGAGATATGCCCACCACAATAAGGGAATCCCGCCTTTTTCATAATTTTTTTTTCAGTGTTTTCATGCCTAAATAAAACTAAAGCACAGAGCAAACTCGCGTTTAAGAGCAATGGGTGGCCCCTGGTGGTTGGGAGGTATGGATTGTGCATAGGTAGGATCATCTCTTAAATGTTTATAGGGTATATGTCGAACGTCACGTGACCAAACCAGATCTTAGAGTAGAACACTTCCGCTCATCACCATTTCATATACGCCATCGGTTTGTTATTGTAAGTATTAAGTAGTGCCTTACACGCTATATAATAGGGTATATGTGCAACTTTCACGTTCCAGTCAACCTGGGTAGAACACTTCCAGTTATTCACTCTCCGCTAATATGGCGTTGTTTTATACAAGAAGCCTCCAGGAGCTACCAAAGTTAAGTATCACAGATGTCCACTACTTACCACTTTCAATAATAAACTGATGGCGCATATGAAATGGCGATAAGCAGAAGTGTTCTACCCAGGGATCCGGTTTGGTCACGTGACGTTCGACATATACCCTAATTGCCTCCCTTCAGAAAAAGATTGAAAATACGGGAGAAATATGGGAAAATTCCATTATGGGATGATATCGGGATAGAACTGTAAAATACGGGAGAATCCTGGGAATAACGGGAGTGTTGACAGGTATGAATAAATAAATGTGAGAGTCTGTTATATATGCTATATGACAGTGAGGTAAAATAACAACACCACGATGACAGTTTTGGATGTTTGTTTCATTTTATTTTATTATTTTGTTTCATTCTATTTTGGACTGTTCATTAGCCGTGATCAAATTAGAATGTTAAGTTAATATCAAATGGCAACATTAACCACAGAGCATCACTCACCTCTGTGAATGTAGAGGAAAACTAGAAAATATAGCATTTTGTTCATTTGGAGAGGTTATGCACAAATTAATGTAAACATTTCACAGTTCTGAATGATGTCTCAAAAGTATCTATACAACAAAAACAGAGGTTTTGTTTTTACTTGGACATTAAGAAATGAAACTTATGAGACGACTATTAAGTTTATTGGTGGTTCCAAATATGTAATCGAAATCTTGGCAAACAGGTTTAAAGAATTTGATGTTTCCCCATTCAGACAGAATGCCCGTGTTACGTCAAGAGGTGGTGGTGACGAATACAGAGGCGAGGATCCAATTGCAGATTTTTAATGAAATCAGAATAGCAAATCTCACAGGGCAAATCCAAAACTTGAAGTCAAAGCAGGCATGAGATCACAAGGGCTGGCGGCAGACAAGGACAACGGATATCAAAGGTTTACATCAAAACACTGGAACAAAAGGAAACGCGTTGTTTATTAACAGTTGACAATATTACTGCAGAGACTGAGTGTGTGTGCTGCTTTTGTAGTGTGTGCAATCAGTCATGACGGTCCTCCAGTGGTGTGTATGCAATCAGTCGTGATATGGAGCAGGAGTGTGTGTGTGTGCGCTGCATGACAGGAGTTGTAGTCCTATACGTGGCTGATCTGTAGTTCCCGGAATTGTGAACCAGCGATCTCTGACAGAGGAGAGATCGCTGGTGATCGTGACATCACCCCCCTCTAAGGAGCGGATTCCAGATGCTCCAAACATTGTTTGGCAGGAGGTAGAGCAGGGGCGGAACAGGGGGAGGGATGGAGGGACAAAAACCATGTAGCTCCGGAGGACCTGGAGCTTTGGATCAGAAAGCACTGACAGTTTATTCAACCCCAGTGGGTCAGGGGGGTTCGGTTCAAGGAGCACTGGCAGTTCGCTTGACCCCAGTGGGTCAGGGGGCTTCGGCTCAAGGAGCACTGGCAGTTCGTTCTACCCCAGTGGGTCAGGAGGCTTCGGCTCAGAGTACTGGCAGTTCGTTCAACTCCAGCGGGTCAGGAGGCCTGGGTTCAGGAAATACTGGCAGTGTGAAACGTCTGGGTGGTGCCGGCAGGGCAAAGAGCTTGACTGGGGCCGGCAGAGCAAGACGTCTGAGGGGTGTCGGCAGGGCCAAGAGCTTGACTGGGGCTGGTAGTGCAAGGAGCTGTGCTGGCGCCTGCAGGGCAAAACGCCTGGGGGGTGTCGGTAGGGCCAATAGCTTGACTGGGGCTGGCAGTGCAAGGAGTTGGACTGGAGCCGGCAGGGCAAGGAATCTGGCTGGAGCCGACACTGGTGGGCGCACTGGAGCTAGAGCCGACACTGACAGGCGCACTGGGGCTGGACCAGACACTGGCAGGCGCACTGGGGCTGGAGCAGACACTGGCGGGCGCACTGGGGCTGGAGCAGACACTGGCGGGCGCACTGGGGCTGGAGCA
>CAIGQQ010004432.1:3049907-3109472 GCA_903798035.1 Danio albolineatus | reverse complement strand
ATATATATATATATATATATATGCCTACTGTATATCGACATATCTAGGTCGACTATGTCTAGGTCTAGGTGTGAAAGCACTCCTATGTCCAATACTGGAGTGTGCTTGAATAGGTGGTTCCGTTGTATGAGTATGAGAAATTATTCTTGCTTTAATGAATAATACTAAGCAACTCGTGTCTTCAATATCAAGTCTTGATTTTTTTAAATTAGAAACATTGCAAATAAGAAACAGACAAAAATGGACACATTTGCAATTGTTCAGTCTTTCTCCTATAGTCTGGACTAATCTTTCTCTTAACTAGTTTTTCCTTGAAATGCATTCTCTGAGAGATTGTAACAATTGAAGCTGTTTAACAGACACCCAAGAAGAAATGATGTTTCCAACCTGACAATCAATTCCCAAGTGCAGCCTGAGACAGATTGGAGTTAAGGGGTGAATGCTACTGCCCCATCTAATATCTTGAATATATCTGTCATTGTTTGCTTTATGATTGTGATGATAGTTCCCCTCCACAAAAATGCTTGTCAAAGCCATGGATGGGAAAACTATCTCCCTTATGACACATTGGAAATCTTTCTTCCAGAGGTCTTATCATTACATCACCATGACTGGACCATCAGGATCAAATGAAGCCTGTCACACTCAGCCACGGAAATTCTTACATGGTCTTTAATAGTGTTTGATCATGTCTATAATAGCTTTTTATTTTGCTTTAAAATTGAGCATGACAAACAACATTTGTATATTTAAAGAAATATGTATTTTATATTTAAAGAAAACTGATTTGCAGGGTGTTAGGTCCCTATGAATCGCTGAGATATTCTATGTGGTTGTCAGGGTGTTGATAGGTAACACACAACATAACATTGCTCTGGGAAGTTGCTATGTTTAGACGTTGCTATGTTGCTGCAAATGTTTTCTGAGAGTTTGTGGGTTAACTCAATAAATTAGCCATAAGCTTGGCTAAAACTAATTGACTAACCATAAACATGAACTTAAACATGACAAAGACTTGCCAACAGCAGGTTTAAACATTAAAGAAACAAAGAGAACATGAGGGCTAAGAATATTAGTGATTGGATTAGTTACATTTGCAGATATTTAAAGATATATAGATGTATAATTAGAAGAAATAAGGTAACACTTTATTTCGATGGTCCATTTGAGTATTAGACTGTCTACTTAATATCTGTTGATACTGACATTCAACACACATTTAACTGACTATAAGGTATTTGCAAGTACACTTGAACTTACACTAACCCTATTAACCCCAACCCTAACCCCAACCTAACAGTCAACTTTTAATCCAATGAGAATTAGTTGCAATGTAACTTAAATTCAACAAACGGACCATCAAAATAAAATGTGACCAGAAGTAATTGTAGCTAATCCTACTCTTACACTTCATAATTAATTTATTTTCCTTTGGCTTATTCTAGGTTGCCACAGTGGAATGAGATGCCAACTATCCCAGAATATGTTTTATGCAGCGGATGCCCTTCCAGCTGCAACCCAGCACTGGGAAACATCCAAATACGTTTAAATTCACACACATACACACACTCATTTACTATGGCCAGTTTATCCAGTTCACCTATAGTGCGTCTTTGGACCGTGGGGGAAACCGGAGCACCCGGAGGACACCCATGCAAAACACAGGCAGAACATGCAGACTCCACAGAGAAATGCCAACTGATCGAGCCGGGACTCGAACTGCACGCATTCAAATCGATTTCTTAATCTTGCATATTGTCAGCGGCTTCGTCATACACGCACATTATAGGACTACACAATATCATTATACCTGAATGACTTCTGGAATGAAGCAATTAATGCTCCCTCCGTTTAAAGGGCGAGAGGAGAATTTGAGCTCAGGTAAGTCTCAAGAACTCCCCCCGCTTGTGAACGTGCTGAGATGGATCTGACTAGAGTTGCCTTAGGATGCTATTTAAAAGTAGTCGATTTACTTATGTTGTATGTTTTTTAGATGGTCGGAGGAAACCGGAGAACCCGGGGAAAACCCACGCGAACACAGGGAGAATATGCAAACTTTACACAGAAACGCCGACCGGCCTGGGAAGAGACAAACCAGTGGCGTTCTTGCTGTGAGGCAACAGTGCTAACCTCTGGGCCACCGCGCCGCCCTATCAGAAAATGCGAGAAGTTGGGGCGGAAGGGGGATTCTTCAGGACGAAGATGACCGGAGTAGAAAGCTCTGGTAATTTATAGTGTGTCAGGATTCGTCTGATTGGTGCAATATGCCGAGCTGATGTGGTACGAGCGGTGTTCAATCATAAGCATGTGATCCTCTGGAAATTAGTTTAGAAACAAACCCCACTTTGCGGTTGGATCTATTTTAGTTCGGATCATGTTCTCACCACAAACGAATTGCCCTAGGATTCGTTGGAAAGCGTATCCTTCAAGTAGGTCTCGGTATGCTTTTTTTGGTCTGCTTTTGGTGCACACCCGAGTGCGATTGCTACATTCACACCTGCCCAAACGAACCACACCAAGAGGTAAAACAAACTGTAGTGCGATTCAACCGAACTAAATAAGGTAGGAGTGAAAGCACCTTTAGTAAATGTCAAAATCTTTTGTTTCTTCATAAACAGCTATTCTTTTCATCAGCTTTTCAACCTGTTTGAGGTGTTAAGGCCTACTTTGACTTGACCTCTTTTACATGTGCACAATGCAAATTAACAAGATCCATTGGAGTAGATGACTTTAGGAAGACATGCACTTGTTAAGTTCAACATTTGTATATTCTTTCAGGATTTATGTTAATTACGAAGGGTGCTGTTATTTCCTTTATTGTCAATCTTCGTCACAATCACACCGTCCGCCTGTTTACAGGACTGTACATTAAGGTCATCCCATGACGTCATTGCTGTGGAAACACACCTGAGCACAGGCAAGTCACGCTGGAAAGGCACAGTGCCGACAGACAGCAAAAAGGAAACGTTCTGTAAACCTGCAGGATAATAGCGTTTCCATCCGCCACACCCCTCGTCTCCAATTCAGCTCCTCTCCTACACATCGCATGATGAAACCTTCCTCATCATTCAACAGAGCTGTGTGTTTTAGCAGTACTGCTGGTATTTATGGAAACACGATCAAGGGTGATGAAACCACGATAAATGAGCAGATTGCCCTTTTGTCTTGCCACCCAATGGCTGGTCTTCAAAAACTATATTTACCCCTTATTTTCCAATCGCCCTTTCCATTTCCAGAAAAACATTTAAATTTAGACCTAAAGACACAACTGTGCATGAAAAGGTTTTGGAAAAGTGAAATGTGAAAAGATACAATGAGGTTCACGGGTGTCTGACTACTGTCCTACAGTTCTCAGCAACCTGTACATATTGTGTTCAATAATGTTAGTGGAAACATTTTATTAATAACAATGAAATGTTGAAGAAAAGGGCTGGAACATGAAGGTACATCCAGTCAAGGTGGCCCACTGCGGTTTTGTTGCAACATAGGCTCATTCTGAAAACGTAGCCCTATATACATTTCTGGAGATCGTGAATTATGTAGCCAGAGGTACATATGGCTGCATTTCATCTTCAAATCGAACGCTATGGGGCGGTACGACACTGTTCCTTTTTGCACTTACCAGCTGACTGCTTACCTCTGTAGGGATTGCTTTTTTGCTGTTTACAGCTTGTCCAGTGGCTCGCCATGTACGTCGGCAGACTTGAGACACTGAGGAGTTGACCATGAATACGGGGTTCGAGTCAGAAGTTCCAGAAAGCAGATAAAACAAAAGCTGAAAAATAAAATAAACAAGTAAATAACAGGGTGAGAATGTGAGAAAATCTGAAAACGTGGTAAAAATCAGGAATTAAAATCAAAAAGCGAGGGCTTTTCTTTTTCTAGATTGCTGTTACTGTTTTATGTTTTATTCAATATAAATTACTTTATTAAATATAAGTTGTGTCATGTTGCACTAATAATTTTTAATGAATCATATAACTTAATCTTATGCGTTATCTGTCAACATGGATCCTCGTCAAGAGTATGCATGAACTGAAGAATTCTGGGAAGTTTTACCTGCAGTAAATCAACAGTGAAGAGAACCTGCTACAAGATGGAGTTTCTTGATCCAGTACAATTCGGTCTGGGGCATGAAAATCGTTTGTGAGTGTGTGTGTTTGTGTTTTCATAGAAATGATTCTTCTAAATTAAACTAGAAACTGCACAGCTGTACATTACGAATTTACATATGTCTTCATTTCCAGGCTTACAGTTGAAGTCAGCATTATTAGCCCTCAAGAATTAATAGCCCCAATTTCTGTTTAATGGAAAGACGGTTGTGTTTAGAAAAGTGGGTGGGTGTTGGTCAATCGGTTGTTTTGAAAACACTATCGGTTGGGTTTAGGGAAGGAGAAGGGTGGGTCAGCCTATCAATCAGTTAGTCAGTCAGTCAGTCAGTCAGTCGACAGCGACCTTTGGTGGATTTATGCGAAAAGAGCAGGTACGAATGAGAAATTGAGAAATCTGAGATCTCAGAAAGCGCACACAGCCTCTGGTGTATTCACGAAAATAAAAACTGCAAGAAACATACCTCCTGGGATGTATTAGGTGCACTCCAGAAATGTACTGTATATAGGGGTACATTTTCAGATGAGCCTGGGTAATTCCTGGGAGCCTTACTATTGAAGGAAATAGGTATCAGAGGGCAGGCCCAGATCTAGATCATTAAAGAACTTGCCAAAAAAGAAAACAGGAATCAAGGAATCAAATGACCCCAGAATCCCCTTTTGACAGTCCAAAGTCTGATCAGCCAGAGGTGGGCCTTCCTTAGTGGATGGGGTATTGTGGTAAAGGTTGAAACACCCAATGAAGCCAAAGTACAAAGCAAAGGAGGAAATATACTGTAACAAAGGAGTCACTAATGAAACTACCCCAACCAAGATGATGCTTTAAGACATATGTCTCAAACTCAATTCCTGGTGGCCGCAGCTCTGCACAGTTTTGCTCCAACTCTATCAAGCACAGCTGATCCAAATAATCGAGGTGTTCAAACGAGTCATGAACATCTTAATTAGTTGGATCAGCTGTGTTTGATCAGGGTTGGAGCAAAACTGTGCAAAGCTGCCGCCATTCAGGAATTGAGTTTGGGACCTATGTTGTCAAATCCATGCAACACAAGTTCCATTCTGAGTCATTCAACATTGTAACACCTCAAGTTTGAACATTCTAATAGCATGAAGCAAAAGGTGCAGGTGCACTTAAGTCAAATCCACTCTTAAAATTCACTTTTAAAAAATTTGTTTAGGGACACCATCAACTTATTTTCCGTTAGTGTAATTCATTATTCAAATATAATTCATATTATTCATATACTTCAAATAGAGAGAGGTTTTTTTTGACCACCTGTCAAATGATGACACATACTCATTATGGCCTTGTTATCACATGGCTTTATTTATTCATTCATTCATCATTTTCTTTTCGGCTTAGTCCCTTTATTAATCCGGGGTCGCCACAACGGAATGAACCGCCAACTTATCCAGCATTTGTTTTACGCAGCGGATGCCCTTCCAGCCACAACCCATCTCTGGGAAACACATCCATACATTCTCATTCACACACATACACTACGGACAATTTAGCTTACCCAATTCACCTGTACCGCATATCTTTGGACTGTGGGGGAAACCGGAGCACCCGGAGGAAACCCACGCAACCACGGGGAGAACATGCAAACTCCACACAGATATGCCAACTGGCTCAGCCGGGCATCGAACCAGTGACCTTCTTGCTGTGAGGCGATTGTGCTACTCACTACGCCACCGTGGCGCCCGGCTTTATTTATTTAATCATATAATTATTAGTCATTTATATAATTATGATTTTATGATTTTATTGATTATAAGCTAATGATCTGATTATTCATGACTTGATTATTTTTATAATATTTTTATATTGTATTATTACTATTTTCCTAGAATTTAGCTTTTTTACTTATTGTTATTGTCCTAAGGTTTTGTGGAATCAACGGTAACTTGTTTTTATGAGTAGAGATACAATAATGTCTCCATTTCAAGGTCTGTAATATCACTGGATGTTGAAAAAAAGATGTAGAAGTTATAGTACATGTGTGATCTAGAGCAGGGGTGCTCAACCCTGATCCTGGAGAGCCACCCTCCTGCAGATTTCAGTTGCAACCCATATCAAACACACCTGCCTGTAATTATCAAGTGCTGTTCAGGTCCTAATTAATTGGTTCATGTGTGTTTGATCAGGCTTGCAACTGAAATCTGCAGGAGGGTGGCTCTCCAGGAACAGGGTTGAGCACCCCTGATCTAGAGTATCTATCTGTCAATCTTATTCCAATCCATCTAATTTATAAGGTTAGCCCAGGGATGGGCAGACATGGTCCTAGAGGACCACAGTCCTGCATAGTTTGTTCCAACACTAATCAAACACACCTGACCAGCTAATGTTTGGCTGCGTCTGAAATCACATACTTCCATACTATATAACAGGGCTGCTCAACCCTGTTCCTGGAGATCTACGTTCCTGCAAAGTTCAGCTACGACCCTGATCAAACACACCTGAACCAATTAAATAGGACCTGAATAGCACTTGATAATTACAGGCAGGTGTGTCTGATATGGGTTGCAACTGAAATCTGCAGGAAGGTAGATCTCCAGGAACAGGGTTAAGCACCACTGCTATATAGTAAGCTAAAACAGTATGCGAGCTGAGAAGTATGTCTGAATTCAAAGAATTCGAAAAAAAAAAAGTATGTGAGAAGTACCCGGATGACCTACTTCCGGCGAGATTCTAAAGTACGCGTCAGATGGACGCTACGCTATCCAGTGACGCACCGTGAGAGAATTAATGAATAGGAGTGCAATGGCACAAAATAGAAGGAATATTTCCATATTAAAAGGAGTTTTTGTCCCAACCAACACCTCAAATTGAACAACAGTATTCACCTCAGGTACACCTCATGTGCTTTATTCAATGTTAAAAGCTAACAATGTGAGTTTGAATGCCATTTTACTTGATATTTAATGCCATACTACTGAAATCAGCAGCAGATTCCACGCTGTGTCTGGTGCAAACAGCCAAATTGTGTATCACTGCGTATCTCCTCACATAGCATGTTGTAATGACAGGCGGTTACAATGTAACCTGCTCACCTAATGTTTACGTTCATAATATTTATTTTATTTGCTGATCTCAAGTGTAACTCTAAATCTGCGTCTCATTTCGGAGTCTGCTACTGTCCACCAGAGGTCACATTTTGGTCACGGGCTCATGCTTTAAGAACCTTTCTGAGCGACTAAATGAATGATATACACTGTTTTCCAACAAGGCAACTCAGGCTGCTGAAATATAATTGACTGAATTGGCATTGGGCGGGTTAAAAGAACCAAAACAAAGCCATTCTGGCACGTAACAGACATTTTAAAAGCAGAATATCTGACTTTGCATTGTTTTTCAGATAAACAAGAATGTTCACAGCATGTTTCTTAAATATCTGCAAACATATTAAGGTATTTTTATGCTTTAGAGAAGTCAAAAACATGCATGCAGCACCTTTAAGTTTTGCTTTTATTTTTTGACAAAATAGATGAAAAGAAAATATTATAGGAAATACCGTGACAAATTGCTTGCTCTCTTTAACATAACTTGGGAAATATATGAAAAAGAAAAGAAAATCACAGGAGGGCTAAAAATTTTGACTTTAACTGTATGTCACAAAAATATGATTGTTTTTTTACCACACTGTATTAATAGCCAGTGTCTTGACGGGACTAATCTCGACAAAAAGCACACAGACTGAAATAAAAAGTATACACACCAGCTAGTTAAACAAAAATAAATAAGAGGTTGACTGACAAACGTTATAAATAATGATCTTCTGAGCGTTTTTTCCTCAAGTCCTTATTTAAAACACCTGTCACAGATACAGTTTGCCCATGTATGGTCACAGGCCAATGAGGGAATTCATGTAATTCTCGGCGCGCACGAAACCTCTGACTTGCGCAGCAATAATTTACTGCTTTTATTATTGCACACATCACCTTCCTAGTGGCACAACCATTTGAAATTTCCACGATTGTTGAAGACACACTCCACCCTGGAGCAGATTTATTTTCACACATCTGGATGAGGTGCCTGTAGTTTCTCCCCGCCCTGTCGTTGTTTAATTTGCTGTTAAGAGTGAATATGAACAGAGACCCAGGAGCAGAAAAGTCATTGCTTACAGCTCTCCTGTCTACTATTGCTCTCGCTTACACACAATGTTTAAAGCTCTGGGAAAAGAAACAGCTTTTCAGCAATGTTTGGGTGGTTTCATTACAAAATAGTGGTCACTTTCAGATCTGTAAGCCCGGCATGTGTTTGAACCCATGGGAAAAGTCAGAATTTAATGACTGCTTTAACAGTTATGAAAAATGCATGATTAAACCAGCCAAGTCATTTTTTTAAATAACAATAGTCCATTAACAATGAATAATCACAGATGTGTGGTTTAAGATTTAAGAGAGATATATGCATAATAGTTATGGTTGTAATAGGATGCAGAATATGCAAGATATCATAGTCATAAATAATGTGAATAAATTCTTGGGATAGTTCACCCAATAAAGAACGTTGGCTGCTAATTTACTCTCTCAGGACATCCAAAATGTATGTTTTTTTCTTCCGTAGAACATTAAGGAAGATTCTAAACTCAAACCTGAAGGTTTAGTCAGTGGTTGTCAGCATTTTGAGAGTAATTCATGTATTTACTAAATAAAGTGTGCATTCAATCATTCGTTTTCCTTCGGCTTAGTATCTATATCAAAGGTAACTGCAGCCGAAAGAACCACCAACTATTCCAGCATATGTTTTATGCAGTGGATGCCCTTCCAGCTCCAACCCAGTATTGGGAAACCCCCATACACACACACTCATAATTTTAGTGTGTTCAATTCACCCATGGGAAAAAAAAACAGCTTTTCAGCAATGTTTGGGTGGTTTTATTACAAAATAGTGGTCACTTTCAGATCTTTAAGCCCGGCATGTGTTTGAACCCATGGAAAAATTTTAACAGTTATGAAAAATACTTTCCAGACTTATTAACATATCTCGTGTCTTATGATTAGGGCCAGACGGAATCTGCGGACATTTTTGCTATTTCTGCGGCGTATTTTGTTAAAAATCTGCGGATTTATGCAGAATGATTTTGGGAGTATCATAACTAAAACCTTAATATATGAAAGAAAACAGAATATTTGAAAGAAAACAGTAATACCTTTCCAACTTTTATTTAATGTTTACAATGCGAATCCAATTTGATCCACTTTATTTGGTAATTAAAGCAAGTCTCTTATATAAAATCTCTACTAAAAGACAGAACATTTTACTTTATAAGCTGTATTGTAAATAAAACATGAATATTTTCATATTAGTCAATATTATTCCAGAAATGAATTTGAAAACTGAATAAATATAAATTTACACACATTTACACCAGTAAATAAACAGAATCAATGATGGGCTAACAATCAGCGGAAATCTGAAGAAATTCCGTGTGGGCCTACTTATGATTAACACTGCCAAGTCATTTTTTCAAATAATAACAGTCCATTAATGAACAATCACAGATGTATGATTTAAGATTTCAGAGAGATATATGAATAATAGTTATGGTTGTAATGAGATGCAGAATATGCAAGATATTCATTCATTAAAGAGCCCATATTATGGGTTTTTGAAAATGAGCTTGCATGTAGTGTGTACCACAGCTCTAAGTGAAGTGAAATGTCCAGCTAAGGCTTAAATCTGAAAGTGCACAGTGTTTAAAACTATTGATTCATATATAAAAGAGTCGACTCATCGTTCTTCAAATGAATCGTTGTGTTAACGATTCTTTAGCCGTTTCGGCATGACGTGAACACGAAACATAAGCCCCGCCCACTAGCTGCGCGCGCAGACCCCGGGAAAGTTGAAACCCCCCGGCCCCGCCCACAGACAGGAAGAGAAAGTGGAAGATGACAAGCACTGTATCACATTCCGGTTAAATCATGTTACGTCGTGGACGCAGTGCTCTGAAGTGTGAGGGGAAAGTTGTGCTCTTCCTAAAGATAAAGCTGTGAGACGTGAGGCATTTTTGCAAAAATAAACCTCAGCATTAGCCCAGCTTTGTGCTGTGTTCCCTCTGAGGAGTGCTTCTAAAATCTACACTATTACAACGGGGGATTCGCCGGCCGTCGATAACGGAAGGAGCATGGGGAGCACCGGGACGTTTCCCAGTGGCCTGACGGCTGATCTGGCCTGCCACCGTGAATCTGGCGTCCACCCTCTATCGAACCTCTCCTTCGTCCCCCATTTCAACGTAAGTGTGATTAAAACTGTTGCCTCGCTGTTTTCTCTAGCTTGCAAATTATGTATTTAATTGTGTTTTGAAAACGCGACGCGCGTCGCTTTGTTTACGGATTAAAATGCGCTTGTGAGCTCGTATCCCTTTGCTGTTTGTCGTTGCTATGGCCACCATGGGCTGTTCCTACTCACGCGCGGCGGTCATGCGTCGTGATGGGTCAGCTTTTGCTGCTGTGTGCATTAATACTGAATGTCTGTCGCTGTTTTTTTAGTTATTGTCAACAATAGAGTAATTTGCTGGGAGATTTGTGGAGGTTGAGTTCGGGAGTGAGCTGTCTTAACTCCTGTGAAGCGTGTTTCGGGCGCCGCGATCGGACCAATGTTGGCGACCCGGGGGTTTCACAGACCGTACCAAAATGCTGAGGACCGGGGGGTGGTTTTCCGGGAGACATAACAAATCGGGAGGGTGTCGTTAGATGGGTCTGAAATACGGGCTACTCCTGGGAAAAACGGGAGTGTTAGCAGGTATGCTCACGCATTCACTATGCCGTGATGGGCATTCTCTCGCGCTGAGCGCTGTCGACCAATCGCAACAGACTGGGTCATCGACTCATCGGTCCAATCAGCGCCGTTTAGCATCGCGCTAAGGAGTTGTTTGGAAACAAATGAATCGCTGAACGATTCATATGGGAGTCGCTGGGATAATGAGGTAAAAATAAATGCAGATTATAAGACAATGAATGTGTTTTTTGACCTTGCATGCATATCAGCCTGTTGATGAAGACCCCCAAAACCAAAATATGACCTTTTTTAATGTACAATATGGGCTCTTTAATTTTCTTTTCGGCTTAGTCCCTTTATTAATCTGGGGTCGCCACAGCAGAATGGACCGCCAACTTATCCAGCATATGTTTTACACAGCGGATGCCCTTCCAGCTGCAACCCATCTCTGGGAAACATCCATACACACTCATTCACACACATGCACACACGGACAATTTAGCCTACCAAATTCACCTATACCACATGTTTTTGGACTTGTTGGAGAAACCGGAGCACCCGGAGGAAACCCACGCGGCCACGAGGAGAACATACAAACTCCACACAGAAATGCCAACTGACCCAGCCATGGCTCGAACCAGCGACCTTCTTGCTGTGAGGCAATCGTGCTCCCTACTGCGTCAGCGTGGCGCCCATATGCAAGATATTATAGTCAGAAATTATTTGAATAAATTCTTGGGATAGTTCACCCAAAAAATTTACTTTTGGTCCTAATTTACTCACTCAAACATTCATACATTCACTCCAAAATGTATGTTTTTTTCTTCAGTAGAACATTAAGGAAGATTCTAAACTCAAACGTGAAGGTTTAGTCAGTGGTTGTCAGCATTCTCAGAGTAATTCACATATTTGCTAAACATAAATATTTACACATTCATTCATTCATTCATTCATTTTCTTTTCGGCTTAGTCCCTTTATTAATCCGAGGTCGCCACAGCAGAATGAACCGCCAACTTATCCGGCATTTGTTTTACACAGCGGATGCCCTTCCAGCCACAACCCATCTCTGGGAAACACATCCATACATTCTCATTCACACACATATACTATGGACAATTTAGCTTACCCAATTCACCTGTACTGCATGTCTTTGGACTGTGGGGAAACCGGAGCACCTGGAGGAAACCCACGCAACCACGGGGAGAACATGCAAACTCAACACAGAAATGCCAACTGGCCCAGCCGGGGATCGAACCAGCGACCTTCTTGCTGTGAGGCGACTGTGCTACCCACAAGGCCACCGTGGCACCCCTATATTCACACATATAAATACTAAATAAAGTGTGCATTCATTCGCTTTCCTTTGGCTTAGTCTCGATATCAAATATCATCGCAGCGGAATGAACCACCAACTATTCCAGCATATGTTTCATGCAGTAAATGCCCTTCCAGCTGCAACCCAGTATTGGGAAACCCCCATACACACTCATACAATTTCCGTTTGCAGCTAACCCAAAGCGCTTCACAATCTGCACCATCAGTGTGCAGCATCATTTTTAATGACCACAGATATTCAGGGCCTTGGTTTATCATCAAAGACGGCACCCACTGACAGTATAGTGGGGCATTAGGACTCACAAAGACCACAGGTTGAGTGCCTCCTGCTGGCCTCCGTAACACCACTTCCAAAAGCAACCTAGTTTACCCATGTGCTCTCCCACCCAGGGACTGACCAGGCTCAGCCCTGCTTAGCTTCAGTGAGTAACCTGTCTGGGCTGTAGGGTGATATCGCTGTTTTATAACACATAAGCAACCAACTTAGAGTTCCCAAGTCATATCAGGTCAAGTAATTATCTTATCTACCAAGTTGTTAGAAGCTGGTGTTTTGGATTTAAGCTGCACCAAAATATTTTGTCGCTCACATGTACACGTTGTAGAAAAACATATGTGACAGTCTATTAATGTGATACAGCCTAGCTTGGATGGAAACCCCATACTGTATCACAGCTGAGAATGCAATGTTAATATAACCACAGTATTCACAGATCAAATGTTACTCCTTTTTTCCATCGTGCATTTCATCAGATCCATGGAGATTTTCTTCTTTCATCACTGTAAAGTCATGCACTTGTTTTCATGCACCAGTCAGTTTTGAAATTAACATTTTTTTTTTCATGTGCGACTCCCTTTAACAGACTTCAGAGACTCAACTGGAAGGAAAATAGACATGAAATTCTTTGTCTGTCTGCACACATCACTGACTTTGGGCCCATGCTGAACGCAGAGTTTCCAAAATTTATTCCATCCAGACTTCAAAAAGTAACACAAATGATGAATTTACTGTCCAGACACTTAAGCATGCAGGGAATGAAATGGGAATGCTATCAAACTCTATACTTCATTTCAGTGTGATTCAAAAAACACCAGTCATGGACCTGAAACTTCACCATGGAACCAAACCGAGAGACCCACCTAAGAATATGGACATGAGGAATCTGGGAATGCAGTTAACAGTAAGCATACTATAGACAAACCCTTACAATACACCCACTCATCCACAAATTCCGTATGTTACATTTCCTAAGATTACATTTAATAATACTATCGCATACAGTGAATTACAGTGCATCTGGAAAGTATTCATAGCGCTTCACTCTTTCCATGTTTTTTTTTTTATGTTACAGCCTTATTCCAAAATGGATTTAATTTATTTATTTCCTCAAAATTCTACACACAATACCCCATAATGGCAATGTGAAAATGGTTGCAAAACCTGAACCTGAAAAAATCACATATACATAAATCACACCCCACTCTCCTCATAACTTATACTCCTCACAATCACTGCACTATTTTAAAAATCACACATATTCATTGCACTGATTCATTTATTTGAACTGTACATACCCACTGTACATATACATTTGTAATTATGTTTATCTATCTGCACACTTCTGATTATTAATAGCAACCTGTATGTATAATCATTTACTGTAAATCTCTGTTCATAACTAATGCAACCTGTATATAATGTTCATAGTACATCCATATGTAAATATCACCATAGTTTTTCTATAACTGCACTTTATAATTTATACCTTTATTCTGCACTTGCTGCTATTGCACTTCTGGTTAGACCTAAACTGCATTTCGTTGCCTTGTACTTGTACATGTGTAATGACAATAAAGTTGAATCTAATCTAATCTAATCTAATCAAAAAATTCACAGCCTTTGCTCAATAGTTGATGCACCTTTGGCAGCAATTAAAGTCTTTTTGAATGATGCCACAAGCTTGGCCACAAGCTTGGCACACCTGTCTTTGGGAATGTTTGCCTATTCCTCTTTGCAGTACCTCTCAAGCTTTTTCAGGTTGGATGGGAAGCGACGGTGTACGGCCTTTTTCAGATCTCTCCAGAGATGTTCAATAGGATCTAGGTCTGGGCTCTGGCTGGGCCACTCAAGGACATTCACCGAGTTGTTGTAAAGCCACTCCATCATATTTTGGCAGTGTGCTTTGGGTCATTGTCCTGCTGGAAGATGAACCGCCGCCCCAGTCTGAGGTCAAGAGCACTCTGAAGCAGGTTTTCATTCAGGATGTCTCTGTACATTGCTGCATTCATCTTTCCCTCTATCCTGACTAGTCTTCCAGTTCCTGCTGCTGAAAAGCATCCCCACAGCATGATGCTGCCACCAGCATGCTTCACTGTAGGGATGTTATTAGCTTGGTGGCGAGCGGTGCCTGGTTTTCTCCAAGCGTAATGCCTGGCATTCACTCCAAAGAGTTCAATTTTAGTCTCATCAGACCAGAGAATTTAGTTTCTTATGGTCTGAGAGTCCTCCAGATGCCTTTTGGCAAATTCCAGGCGGGCTGCTATGTGCCTTTTAATAAGGAGTGGCTTCCGTCTGGCCACTATGCCACAAAGGCCTGATTGGTGGATTGCTCCACAGATGATTGTCCTTCTGTAAGGTTCTCCTCCCTCCACAGAAGAACGCTAGACCATCGGGTTATTGATCACCTCCATGATTAAGGCCCTTCTCCCCCAATCACTCAGCTTAGATGGACGGAAATTGAGAAAATAAATGAATTTAATCCATTTTGGAATAAGACTGTAACATAAAAAAATGTGGAAAAAGTGAAGCACTATAAATACTTTCCGGATGCACTGTATATATCATTATGTATATCATTTGCCACATAAGCAAAAATAAAAGGTATAGTGCATTTGTGATCTACTATCCATGTATTTATCCATCCATTCATACAATCAACCATCCATCATCTAATTTATAAGAATAGCCCCTATTTTGACAATTTTTCACAATGAGCATCCTTACTATGGACACAAAATCTGGAATCTGATGCATGTTTCTGTAGTGGTTTCTGTTTCGGTTTAGGTGTGTGTTTTCATCTAATGACAAACTTTAGTCTTAATCATCTGTTATTTGTTCAAGAGCACATAGATTTGACTGAGGACAAGGTTTAATTTATAACTAAATGCTGGTTCAAAATGCATCCTGACAAGGCCACAATCCACATTACCGATGGATCCTCAAATTTTTGTCAGCTACAAAATGTTAGTTGTCAGCTTTTAATCAGTTAGAAGCCAAAAGAAAAGAGAGAGATCATGTGTGTGTGTGTGTGTGTGTGTGTGTAAATGACACAGGCATATCTAGTAACATGATATGGTAATATAATAAGAAACAATAATACACTACCTGACAAAGGTCTTGTCGCTTCTCCAAGTTTTAGGAACACCAAATAATAATTTCTAGTTGATCACTTGACATCAGAAGTGGCTTACAAAAGGCAAAGGCCTCTAGATTATGCTTATTTTACCCAAATAAAGCATGATCATGCTTTGATTTTTAATTATATAATCAGGACAGTAAGGTCTGACTTTATAGTATAGAATATAAAGTCTATAGTATAGAAAATGACAGTATAGAATATAAAGTCATGCTGCAGTGGAAAAAGAATTAATATTGTGTATGATTCCTATAAGCATGGAGGTCTGCATCCATACATATCTGCAGTGACTCAAATAACTTATTAATAAAGTCATCTGAAGGCAAAGAAAGCATTTTTGCAGGACTCTCAAGATTCATCAAGATTATTTGGATTCATTTTCAATGCCTCTTCCTTCATCTTACCCCAGACATGCTCAATAATGTTCATGTCTTGTGACTGGACTGGCCAATCCTGGAGCACCTTGACCTTCTTTGTTTTTCAGGAACTTTGATGTGGCGGCTGAACTATAAGAAGGATTGCTATACCGCTGAAGAATTTACCGTCTCCTGTGATATGTAATGTAATGGGCAGCATAAATGTCTTGATACCTCAGGCTGTTGATGTTGCCATCCACTCTGAAGATCCCTTGCACACTGAACGTAACCCCAACCCACGATTGTTTTTCTTCACCAAACCTGAATGATTTATGTGAGAATCTTGGGTCCATGCAGGTTTCAAATTGTCTTCTGTAGTATTTGTGATGATTGGGATGCAGTTCAACAGATGATTCATCAGAAAGATCTATCTTCTGCTTCTTCTCCAAATGATCAACTAATTTTTTTGCCATATTGGTTCCATCTCCATTAGATGAATGAAAGCTTTGGCAGCTCTTAATATGTAATTATGTTTATTGCTAATGTTTGATGATAGCTCATATATTTTGAACTGTGATAAAAACTGACTGGAACTACCTGTGCCTTATACAAAATTATTATGCACTTCCAATCAGAATCAAGAATTTCAACGGAGCATGGAATAATTCAGTAATATACATAATTTACATTACATTAAGCGATTTAAGTCTTATTATCCAGTGTTTCTTTTAAAACGATTACAATTCAAAAGAATGCACTTAAACAAGTGCGTTCTTTCACACCAGAAGCAGTCTGGCAGTCTTTCTTGGCACAAAATTGAAATGAGCCCTCCAACTGAACATCTTTCAGCACCAAATAAACTGATTTAAGGGTCACTGTTAAAGCTGATCCTCAAACCGCAAGTCTTACATCGCGTTCACCTCCAAACGGCCCTATCCTCCCTCAGTTGTCTACAGTATCTCTGCCAGTGCGGTATGAAGCAGAACCACAAACATGCTTCATTCTGAGTGCCAGAGCTTTGCCCCGACCTGCCGACACAATATGTTGGTGTTTCACTTTGCTGGGTAAATGTTATGATTGCAACTCGGTTACTATTATGATAAGTTACAAGCTCTTTGTAGTGGTGCGGCTGCTGATGTGCTGATGGATGTCTGACTGCTTCTAACAACTAAAGCAGCAGTCTAAAAGAGAGAAGCTGTCATCGGCACTGCCATTATAGCCCAGACTACAGGCCAGTGCAGGAAACACACACATTGCCGGAATGACTCTGCTCATGACTTTAAAAGTAAAATTATAAGCGCTGCGCAACTATATATTATGTATTTTTAAATACTTTACATATCCATTTAAAAACACAATATAGTCGAGATTATTATGTCCTTAAAGCAGGGGTGCCCAAACTTTTTCGTGTGAAGAGCCAAAATCCAAACTTGATTAAGAGTGGTACGCCAAAGCTAAATACACCAAACATATATACAGTATATATTATAATGTACTTCTTACAATAAAACCATCTCATTTATAACACAATGTGTTAGATTGATTCACATTTAATTGTAGTTTTTTTGTAGCACAGCAATTAAACAAACAAACAAAAGGTTATGTAAAATTATAACTGGCGATCTCTGTTTGAAGGATTCGGCCCAACCTACCCCATCATATGTTCATCTCTTCTCTGATTGGTTGGTGTACCAAATCAAAGGTTACCATGGGCCAACTTTGGCCCGTGGGCCCTAGTTTGGGCATCTCTGCCTTAAAGCATAGGTCTAAAACTCAATTCCTGGAGGGCCGCAGCTCTGCACAGTTTTGCTCCAACCCTAATCAAAGACAGCTGTTTCAAATAATCAAAGTGTTCAGAACTACTGGAGACTATTAAGAAGGTTTTAGTTGGAGGTGGTTGGAGCTAAACTATGGAGAGCTGCTGCCCTCCAGGAATTGAATTTGAGACAAAGGGATATTTCACCCAAAAATTTAAGTTCTTCTATAATTTACTCACCCTTGACTTGTTCTAAACCAGTGGCGGATTTAGCCATGGGCAATAGGGGCGATCACCCAGAGCGGCATCTTGTTGGGTGCGGCTCAGGGAGATGATGCAAAAACAAACAAACAAACAAAAAAACTATTTACTTTATGTAAATATTAATTTACAATAATCCCAGAATAAATGCCATTCACATTTACCGTCTTTCCCCCACACAAGTTTGTTACTCTATCTGCAACAGAAACAACACTGGTGAAACCAAACCGATGCATGCGCATGGAGAACCATTCCCGCGCACCTCACACGCTACTCCTGCTGTTCCTGGTTTAAATCCCGGTTGTTTATATGCACACCGATAATATACGTGCCACATACAGTATGCGCTGTGAAAGTAACAACCTTTTATGCAAAGATGTTGGCAAACAGTCAGTGTTGCAAGTCAACAAAACTAAAGTTATATATATTAATAAATAGGTTGTTATACAAGTTATATATAATATGAGTTATATACGTTATAAATACACTCTCAGAAATGTACACGAGCTGTCACTGGGGTGGTACCAATTCAAAAGGTACACATTTGTACTTAAAGGGTCAATATTGGTACCTCAAAAGTATATATTAGTACCTAAAAATTTTAAGAGGAACACTTTTGAACTTTTTAGGTACTAATATGTACCCTTGAGGTATTAATATGAACCGAACAAAATCAAAACTCAAAATGACAAGGGTGAATAAATGATAACAGAATGATCCTTTTTTGGGGTGAACTATCCCTTTGAGGTGAGTGTGTATACAGTATGTCTAGTATCACTGTGAGGAGATGCATTCTGCTGTGATGTCCAACAGTCTTACAGAGACACCTACTGGACACCTAATAAATTGTAGTAAATACATCTTAATTTACACGAAGACAATGACACGCTTTTATTTAGTATCTCTTTTTTTAAATAAATAAATAAACAATTGATATTTGTGAGGGTAGTGAAGCTGATGTATTGCAGGCTTCCGATTGCTAACATTTATAATATTACCACAATACAAATTAGAAAAATGCTCGATTACCTTGTTATTAACATAGTGACTATTCCTATCTTTGAAAAAGTACTGTCATGAAGGTTTTTTCCCCCATGTTATTTAAGTGGAAAAGCATGTCAAGATCTGTCTTGTATTTTATGCATATACATACTTTATATCACAATAATGATGGTGATAATAATAATAATAACAATAATAATACATGACAAATATTGATAATCTTCTTCTTCTTCTTTTTCTTCTTTTTCTTCTGCATCTTCTTCTTCTTTTTCTTCGTCTTCTTCTTCTTCTTCTTCTTCTTATTATTATTATTATTATTTATTAATTCATTTATTTTCTTTTTGGCTTAGGCCCTTTATTAATCAGGGGTCAGAACAGCCGAATGAACCACCAACTTATCCAGTATATGTTTTATGCAGCGGATGCCCTTTCAGCTGCAACCCATCACTGGGAAACATCCATACACACTCATTCACACACTCTAGACAATTTTAGCTTACCCAATTCACCTGTATACCATGTCTTTGGACATATGGGGGAAAACGGAGTACCCGGAGACACAGGGAGAACATGCAAACTCCAGACAGAAACGCTAACTGGCCCAGCCAAGGCTCGAACCAGCGACCTTCTTGTTGTGAGACAACAGCGCGACCCACTGCACCACCGCATCACCCAATAATAATAATAATAATAATAATAATATTAATAATAATAATAATTATTATTATTATTACTATTAATTTACGAATATTAATAAATAATACTCTTTACATTAGTGTTATGTACATCACAGTAAATGAAACTACAGTACATGACTTTAACCAGAAGATGTCCTCAGCGTGCAGCATTCTGAACACTGAGAAATAAAATCAGATTGCTTTACAATGGAGGGCTACATGGTGGCTCAGTGGTTAGTGGTCACTGGTTCGAGTACTGCCGGGCCAGTTGGAATGTCTGCGTGGAGTTTGCATGTTCTTCCCGCATTCGCATGTAGGTTTCCTCTGGGTACTCCGATTTCCCCCACAGTCCAAAGACGTGTGCTATAGGTGAATTGAAAAAACTAAATTGGCCGAAGTGTATGTGTGTGAATGAGTGTGTATGGATATTTCCCGGTGGTTTCTGGCTAGAAGGGCATTTGCTGTGTGAAACATATGCTGGATAAGTTGGCGGTTCATTCTGCTGTGGCGAACCCTGATTTAAAAAAGGGACTAAGCTGAAGGAAAATGAATGAATGAATATTTTACAATGGAATGTTTCGAACTTCAAATCAAATGGCACGAAGAGATTTGTTAAAGATCTTAAAAAGGAGACAAATATTACCTGTCCAAGAGAGGCTGTATAATGTTTAAAATAATGCATATAAATATAGTTTTTGGGAAAAAGAGCTGAGCTGGACTACAATTATGCAAATTATTTTAATACACCCTACAAGACAATTATTTTTTATAATTATAAAGCTCTCTAGGCAGGTCCAATCAAACCTCTGCAACTAATAAGCAGTGGTGGAAAGAGTACTGAAAATCATACATACAAGTAAAACTACCATTACTTGCCTAAAAAGTGTAAGTGGATGAAAAGTATCTGTTGTAAATATTACTCAAAGTAGGAGTGAAAAGTAGATATTTCAAAATTACTCAAGAGTAATGAGTACACAGCAATTTCAATAGTGTTAAATTTCAAGTGTTGCAGTAATTCAGAGTAAAGTGTTGAAATTCTTGAGTTAGATAAAATCACCCTCTCAGTGTTAGAAGCTGATTTGCCTCCTTGTCATACAGAGTTACATGTATCTTATGCTAATACAGTGTTGACTATCCGGGAATTTATGCTGCAATATCCCTGGAGGATTTTTCCAGACGCCATTTTCTTCTGCCACGATGAGCGGTGAGAGGGAGCAACTGGTGAGTAAAAGTACTTAAAATGTTTGCATATAGACATTTGACATCCAAATCGTTACATATACTTTAGTTTTAATCTCACAAAAAGCATAATTTATCATCTTTATTTTGTTCTGTATGTTACATTAAAACTAAAGAAAATAAAGCTGTCTTAAAACTGCTCCTTTTGGTTAAAATACGAGAAAATACGGTTTGTGAGTGTTTTGAATTGTTTTCCTTAAACATTAACGTTAATAATTAATAAATAGTTAATAAAGTGTTACCGATATTAAACAAGGTATATTTTTATTTCCATGTGGTGTTGAAAATTTGACCTAAGAGTGTTAAACATACTGTAACACTGAATGGTGTTTATATGATCCTTTGTGGTGTTAATATTTTACACTATAAGAGTTTGCTAATTAACACTCCCTGAGTGTTGATAATGTTGACTCTTTAAAAAGTGTTATTTTAACACTTTTATAGTAGTTCCCATATAAACTCTGAGGGAATATTTTAACTCTAAGGTAGTTAAATCTACTTTCTAAAATTTGCAGTGTAGTGAGTATTACGCTGTAAAAAGCTGATGCATTTACTTATAGTTTGTGGATGAGTGCAAACGTAACATTCTGTAGTGCATTTAGTTATTGCCTATAGGCACACAGCGCCATAATATTACACAGCAAAAGTTCCAGTGTTAAATATACAGTGTGAGTTGTTCAGTGTTAAAACTAGAGTACAATTTAATCCATGAGTGTTAAAGAGAGTATATTTAAGAGGGTTTTTTTTCCAGTGTTCAGCGTTTTACCCAATTTGCAGTGTATTTCCCACTAGTGATGGGATGTCCAGTGTTTTTACTTAAACCGGTTCTTTCGGACAAACAGTGATCAAACCAGTATGTTTTACTTAAACTTGAAACATGTCTTATTGCATTTTAAAATACAAAGAGTTGAATGCATTGACATTATTTCTGAAAAGATTAATGAACATTTAATAAATTGTAATTACTATATATTTGATCGCTGCTATCTGTCACACAGACCAATTGATAATATAGGAAAAAAAGGTTATATTAACACTTTGAAGGGTAATACACTCCAGTTTGATGTAAGAATAAACTCTTACTGTGTTAAAATGAACTCTGTGAGTAATGTACAAATTTCACACTTTTAAAAGTGTTATTTTAACTCCAAAATGGAGGGAGTCATATGTACACCTAAAGAGTGTTAAGTTAAACTCAAATTGAGTTAATTGTACACTGATGTTTTTGCTGTGTAGGTTAGATTTTGGCCGTGACTTTAGGTGGCCAAAATTCAACGTCTAGCCAGCGTTTAAGAATGTTTTTTTGTCATGTAGACTTCTTACACAATATTTTACAGTATTTTAAAAATTCAAAAATACACACTAAATAGAGCAAATAGACCTAATAAATAAAATTGAGATGGATTGAATTTTATTGAGATGGATCACTGGTGATGATATGGGTGAGAAATTTGGACATATTAAAGCTGATGTAAGACCCACAACACAATGTAAGACTCAAGCGGGAAAGTTATTGTAAGGAGAATTTAATTCCATTTGGGGCAGTTATAATAATGAAAAAGGAATTGAGATTGGAGAGTTAATGGAGGCCGTGATACAAAGATCAGAATTTGAACAAGCACATAATTAGCCATTGGTCTTGCACTAAGTTGGATGAATTGTCAAGTATTTGCTCAGCGGAATAGTTAAAGTATAATAAGTATAATAAAAAGTGTCATTTAAAGTATAATTTAACAACAGACTATTCAAAAGAAGGGAGGTAGGAAAAAAGAATAGGTGGATGAATGAATGTGATTCAGCAATTAAGTTTCAAAATAAAACTTTTAAACTAAAAAATTAATCATTGTTGGCAGAAATTCATTGAATCTGTGAGCTTTAACAGCAAAAATGTGAAACTGGAAAGAAATATGATTATCTATTTGATAGAACAACAGCAATGAGAGGCAAAGAGACAGTTAGCATATGTTTTTGTTAAACTCAAGTGGTAGGGAACCTATAGCTCTCAAGCTCCCTTCAGTAATATTCATTTATTCCTTTGGCTTAGTTCCTTATTTATCAGAGGTCACCACAGCGTAATGAACCACTAACTATTCCGGCATATGTTTAACACAGTGGATGCAACCCAGTATTGGGAAACTCTTTGATAATATTTTACAGTTTAAAGAATTATAACGTCACTAGAATTCATAATAAACAATTTTTTTTTACAGAAAAATGAATAAGAAATCAATTTACAATAGAAGGAGGTTTCAACCAATGCGCTTGTGCAGTACTGTGGATAAATTGAATCGTAACACCAATAAAAGGCAAAAAACTAGTAATCCGCTCACATAAATTCAAACAACATTTATGACTGGTGATGGCGAAAAGAAAAAAAATCTATAAATTGTCCTTTCTTCATTCATGGACTTATTCAACAATTGATGCTTTATATTTGTTTATTTTTTAGTTGTGCGTGTATTCCTTTTTTCTTTTCTTTTTTTTTTTTGAGCAGTATACACACACACACACACACACACATTTACATCCCAATAGCTCAGGCCAGAAAAAATCTGCAGACATTTTTCTGCTGCTATTTCTACCGAGAATTTGGTAAAAAAAATCTGCGGATTTGTGCAGAAAGATTTTGTGAGTATCACTACTAAAAACTTCATATTTGAAATAAAAAATAATATTTTTAAACTTTTAATTTATGTTTACAATGCAAATCCATCTACAGTAGATCCATTTATTTGGTAAACAAAGCAAGTCTATCATATAATATTTCTACTAAAAGACTGAAGATGTGACTTTACAAACTGTATTGTAAATAAATCATATGAACGCTTTTATATTCGTCAATAATATTACTGAAATGAATTTAAAAACTAAATAAATATAAATTTACGTACATTTACACAAGCAAATAAATAGACTCAGTGGCTAAAAATCTGTGGATTTCTGAGGGCGCAAATTCTGTCTGGGCTTACCAATGGCTCTTTAAAAAAGGCATTTGCCAAAAAAAATGAAAAATGAAAAATGGCTCTTTGCTGAAAAAAGGTTCCGGACCCCTGGTCTAGATAATATTAATGAATAAGGAAAAAAAGATTAATTGAAAATATAAAAATTAGGAAAATTATGAGCTATTACAATATTAGGAATATTAAGAAATAAATAAACCATACGGCTTCTAAGTGAATCATTGCAGATATTTCACTTACTGGAAAAATTTTGGAGAACATTAAAGATAAAATGCTAACTTGTTATAGACTAGGTGTTTGCATGTTCTCCCCGTGTTCGTGTGGGTTTCCTCCGGGTGCTCCGGTTTCCCCCACAGTCCAAAAATATGCGGTGCAGGTGAATTGGGTAAGCTAAATTATCCGTAGTGTATGTGTGTGAATGAGAATGCTTGGATGTTTCCCAGAGATGGGTTGCAGCTGGAAGGGCATCCGCTGCGTAAAACAAATGCTGGATAAGTTGGCGGTTTATTCCGCTGTGGCGACCCCGGATTAATAAAGGGACTAAGCTGGAAAGAAAATGAATGAATGTTATAGATGAGGTGTTTATGGAGGAAGTCATTCTAATAAGTTGGACTAATGGTTAAGAAGATAATATTAAGACATTAAACTTTATACTTTTGTAATAATGGAAATATTATTACACGTCAACATTCAGAACGACTAAAATCGAGCAATAAACACAAATCCAACCAATATTATAATCTTTGTAAAGTTGTAATAGTGTAACTCTCTGCAACTACAGTAAACCATAGTTGCTGAATAATAAACAAATGAAGCGGCTTGACATTTACAATGTGGATCTAGTGTTACATAGAGTATTTACATATTTAAAACAAGTAAACAGGGAAACTGAAGTGGTTGTCTTTTTATAATGAGAAGGTATGACATGATGTGGAAAGCATGCCGATGTCACGATCAGAAGAAGGAGGTAGAGTCAAATGTACAAAAGTTAGTTTTTATTAACTGACTGTTGAACTGACACAAGAAGATGAAGGCATTGAAGGGATGAAGGTGTAGGGCGAGAGATCCAGGCAGGAGAGTGAGACGTAGACATAGACCAGAGTGTATGAAAGTCACTTCCCTGAGTGGAGCTTTGAAGAAGGTTGGGTGAGTCGCTGGAAGCACAGGAGAGTGTCCGAGACTGGATGAAGAGCAGGTTAGGGAGATAGTGTCCATTGGTGATACTCGACAGGGATGAAGTGAATGCTGGGAGATGATATAGAGAGTCTGGAGTGCTTTCAGGTGCGAGGTTAATAGGCAGGGGATTGTGCGCGGCTGGAAGGAGATCTGGATGATTGGGAGTGATGAGCTGGAGATGAGGAGTGACGAGCTGGGGATGTGACAGCCGAATCATTGATTAAACTTTTTAAATTTGGGGTAAATGGATGGTTTTACAGTATGGACTATAGACTTTTTGACCCTATGAAGATTAATACAAATCAGTTTAGTAAGCAGTAATATCCAACATCTCTTTTACCTATAGATTTTCTAGTCTTGAAAATATTCTGCTGTATTAATTAATAAATTTTCCTTCGCCTTAGTCCCTTTATTCATCAGGAGTCGCCACAGCGGAATGAACCACCAACATATTCAACATATGTTTTACACAGCAGATGCTCTCCCAGCTGCAACCCAGTACTAGGAAACACCCATACACTCTGACATTTACACACATACATTACGACCAATTTACGTTGTTTATTCAATTCACCTATAGCACATGTCTTTGGTCTGTGGGGGAAAGCAAAACACCTGGAGGAAACACGGGGAGAACATGCGAACTGCACACAGAAATGCCAGCTGACCCAGCCAGGACTCGAACCAGCGACCTTCTTGCTGTGAGGTGACAGTGATAACCACTAAGTCACCTTTTACATCCTAGTATATCCCAAACAAGCTGTCGGGAAAATACAGTATAGATCATTTTCATTCATTCATTTTCTTGTCGGCTTAGTCCCTTTATTAATCCGAGGTTCGCCACAGCGAAATCAACCACCAACTTATCCAGCATATTCTACGCAGCGGATGCCCTTCCAGCCGCAACCCATCTCTGGGAAACATCCACACACACACACATTCACACTCATACACTACGGACAATTTAGCCAACCCAATTCACCTGTACCACATGTCTTTGGACTTGTGGGGGAAACCGGAGCACCTGGAGGAAACCCACGCAACCACGGGGAGTACATGCAAACTCCACACAGAAATGCCAACTGACCCAGCCGGGGCTCGAACCAGCGACCTTCTTGCTGTGAGGCGAACGTGCTACTCACTACACCACCGTGGCGCCCATAGATCATTTTGGCAATGTAAAAAAAAAAACAGTGGTCCCAATGTATTTCCTGTTTTAATTTTTTAATTTTTAAAGCTTCTGAGAATCGTAAAAGAGTTTTAACATCAAGCTGTGATTGAATTGTTACAGTTATGAAATAGTTAGATAACAAGCAGGAAATGTTTATGGGCCAATGACATGACCACATTAACCATGATCTCTTAATTTTGGTATTGGTATTGCATTTCAGTTTTCTGAAAGACAAAAATATAAATATACATATATGAAATATAGGGCGCCACGGTGGCCGAGTGGTTAGCACGTTTGCCTCACAGCAAGAAGTTTGCATGTTCTCCCCGTGGTTGCGTGGGTTTCCTCCGGGTGCTCCGGTTTCCCCCACAGTCCAAAGACATGCGGTACAGGTGAATTGGGTAATCTAAATTGTCCGTAGTGTATGTGTGTGAATGACAATGTGTGGATGTGTTTCCCAGAGATGGGTTGTGGCTGGAAGGGCATCCGCTGCGTAAAACAAATGCTGGATAAGTTGGCGGTTAATTCCGCTGTGGCGACCCCGGATTAATAAAGGGACTAAGCCGAAAAGAAAATGAATGAATGAAAAAGGATATATGAAATAAAAAAAATAATAATAATACATTTGCATGAAATTGAATGTTTTCAGAGCATTGCATGTTTTCAGTGCTTTTTTGTTTTGTGATTGTTCTAAAAGATTTACATATAATTTGAAGTCATTCACAAAACAGGGAACAGTTTGGTTTATAATGAGCCCACTTTTTCTTATGTATATGGTAAATAACATGAACAATTTAAAATATGTTGTCCTTTACAGTTCAAATTCTCATTATCAGAATAAAACAGTACATCAAATAAACAAATGTCTATCTTGTGATCCATCTTTGTTGTTAATAAACAATTCCAAAATATTCTTGAGTAAATACAATTAAAAAAAAGATGCAAAATTGTTTCTTTTTCTTGACCACAAAATTCACACTCATATGAAATATTGAGTTTGAATCTTTCCAAAACATGTTTAGCATGGTAAATTTTATGTAGTATTTTGTACGACACTTTATAATTTTGTCATTTATGCAAAACTTATTTGTCAACTTCCAAGGTTTAACCCAAAAAGTATTATCAAATAATAAAAGCTAAAAATATCTTGTTGTAGCTAGAGACAGTGAGCAGAGAGCATTCCTTATTGTTTTGAAACATCCATATTCATATATTAATTTTCTTTTCAGCTTAGTCCCTTTATTAATCTGTGGTCGGCACAGCGGAATGAACCGCCAACTTATCCAGCATATGTTTTACGCACCGGATGCCCTTCCAGCTGAACCCATCTCTGGGAAACATCCATACTCATCACACACAAACACAGACAATTGAGCCTATAATTCACCTGTACCACATATCTTTGAACTTGTGGGGGAAACCGGAGGGGACCGTGTGGAGAACATGCAAACTCCACACAGAAATGCCAACTGACCCAGCCGAGGCCCGAACCAGCGACCTTCTTGCTGTGAGACGATCATGCTACCCACTATGCCAAGACAGTTTCTTAAAAGCAAAACCACACCCTTTGGAGTAGTGGATAGAACGATCGCCTCACAGCAAGAAGGTCGCTGGATTGAGCCTCGGCTGGGTCAGTTGGCATTTCTGTGTGGAGTTTGCATGTTCTTCCTGTGGCCGCGTGGGTTTCCTCCGGGTGCTCTGGTTTCCCCCACAAGTCCAAAGACATGTGGTACAGGTGAATTATAGGCTAAATTGTCTGTAGTGTTTGTGTATGATGAGTATGTATGGATGTTTCCCAGAGATGGGTTGCAACTGGAAGGCCATCCGCTGTGTAAAACATATGCTGGATAAGTTGGCAGTTCATTCCGCTGTGGTGTCCCCGGATGAACAAAGGCACTAACCCGAAAAGAAAATGAATGAATGAACGAACAATAGCGAATTCTCTTAGTTTAACTGGTAATTTATTTATTTTTTAGAGATTCAGTATAAGATAACAAATATCCATGAGGAGTAATTAACTGCCTCACTAACAAAATACCATTATTGAACCATTCTGATAAAATAAAGATTTGTTTTTAAATAAAACATTCTTGTTATTCCATATGAATCAATTGTGAAGGTGAACATTTTGTTTATATACCAATTTCCATGATAGTAGGGCTTGTCTGTGAAAACTGGCCAATTTAACAGGAATTTTGTCAACAGAAAAATTACATTTCAACAAAAAGTCTATGCCACCCAGAGCACTAAATATATAATTAGGAAATACATTGAAATAATTGTCTCTATTCTTCATAAATTCAATCAGCCATTAAAGTTTAAAAGTGCCGTTAGGAGTATTGTAAACTAAAACCTCCAATCCGCCTTGTCCTTTACAAATTGCACATAAACTAATGGACGAATTAACATGCTATCGTTTGGGTGTCACACAGGCGTACTAGCCGATGCCAGAGCAGATCGTTGTTTGGTTATTTGCCAGGGGTTTTAGCTGATGTCAGAGAGATTGTTGTTTGGATATGCAGGCGTACTAGCAGAAGTCCGATCGGACTGATCATGGCTCTGTCGAGAGCACTCAGATGTTGCCAAAGGATTTTTTCCTGGATTCCCGTCATCATTATTTCATCTGTGGTTCTCTGGTCTTATTATGCGTATGTCTTTGAATTGTGCTTCGGTAAGATTTCTCTGTTGATATTTCATGTTGGTTTAATGGGACTAATGTTTGTTGTTCGACTGTAATAAGGAAGTGTCAAGTGTAATCCGCAAATATTCGTATTTTATCATATTTTTGTTATTAACACACTAAATAAATAAGGTTGTTTCGGTGTATCTTTCCAAACCCGTTTAAATACCTCTGTATAGCATTGTTTACATGGTATGTGTTTCAAAGCTCAGTGAGCTGCCTGCCTAGAAACTAAACAGCACTTGATATCATAGTGTCTTAATATATGTTATGACTTTCATCATATTTCACGACATTTACCCTGATTATCTGTTTTCAGTTACTCTCAGCAATCATCTGGAGAGGGGTAAGTGATCTAATGTAGTATTAGCTTCACTTTACCATTACATATTACACAATCATGTGTCTACTTGATCTTCTGAATATGATTTTGGTCTTTAAAAAGAAAGAAATAAACACTAAGTGAAAATTATATATTAAGCCATCTTAGTTGGTTCAATATGTGAACGTCCTCTTCACAGATTCTAGTTAAGTGCAATACATATAACATAACAGTTTCATTGTTCTATTAATGTTTATCTTCATTATTGTCATCATCACAAGTTTTACTGTTGATCACCTACAATTGACTTTTTTTTCCCCACAGTGGCCTATTTGTTGATATTCCATGTGTGCTTTATAATGTTCTGTTGGACATACTGGAAGGCTATCTTTACTCCACCATCTACACCCACTAAAAAGGTGCTTATGATTTATGGTGTCTCAAGCTCTGTGTTTATCCAAGAGAATTTCTACAACTAATGGTGCTTATGATAATTATGTAATTATAACTTCTGTTAAACTGTAAACAATATATTGTTTTTAAAAATTGAGGTGGCGTAACTCTCCTCACAGGTCATCCATAAGATATTTAAAGGCAGTTTATTAGAATTAACTAATTATTTTCAGCAGATCATGAATAACCCTCACAACCTGAAACAAACAACTCTTTCTGCGGTAATATTATACACGTGGCACAATAGTCATCATTATTTTTATAGTTTTCTAAGGATGAACATGAAAATAATAAAAGTCTAATAAAAAATATAACAGTATTACATTTTTTTGAGACATATTCAATAAATTAGGAGAAATATAGCTGCAAGAAGCAATTATAAGGGTTCAGGCAATTTAAGGTGAATAGAAATTTTGTAAAAATGTAGTATTTATTCTTTAGTAAATCTGTAACCAGTTCAGTGTTCAAAAAATACAACAAAAAATCATTTTAGGCCAATTGACAGAATTTTCAACCTTTTTAACAGCAGTGTGTTGTGTGAACAATTGTTTAAAGCAGTTAAACATCGTCGTTTTATATATATATATCAATATATATATGCGCTTCTCAGATTTACTAAATTTTTGAGTTTCTGTTCAAGAATGATGTGCGAAACATTGTGCAATATAGTGTCGTTTGTACTTTATTAAATTAAATATTGCTCTGTAATGGCTCGGGTGCCAAATTGGACAGATGCACTGCATGCCGGTTTTTAAGCAAAGGCAGATCAGTGGTCCTACAGCTGCTGTCATGATTTATTTCTATATTGTAGCGTCACCATGTGGTCAAACCCCAATACTTTTTTTTATAGTGACCTCCCATTAAGCTCATATTCAAGTTTGGTGATCTTATTTTGTCTAAGAATTATAGAGACCATTGTAAAAGTGGCTCCAGGGTCACTTTGGACGTTTGGCTGTATTGTGGTGAACCGGAATGGAAATGTCTACCTTTTTTTTGCTAACTTTTGTTGTTCTGACTCCATTATATACAACTATACAACTTTGGTTTAGATCGCACTTTCACTTTGCAAAACATTTTTAATAAATGAAAAATACCCAAATATTACAGTGAATTTACAGCAATATCTTAAAATATACTGAAAATATATTTTATAGTGTACTACAATACTATATCATTTTGTAGTTTTGTTTTAATTACCAAAGCAGCTTCTTTTATTTGTTTAATAAAACGAATTCAACCCTGAGCAGATAATGTGCTATAATTCAATCAAACTTTGAAAATTTATGCAACGTCAAATCATTCGAAACCTTTATGAGTTTCTTCTTTCTGTTGAACACTAAAGAAGATATTTTGGTAATAAATAAAAGCTGAAAATCTGGTTTCCATCCCTCTTCAAACTACCTTCTGTTCCGTTCAACAAAAGAAAGAAAGTCAAACAGGTTTGGAACAAGTGAAGGGTGGGTGAGGAAATGATGACAGATGATTTTCAGTTTTGGGTGAACTATGCCTCTAAAATCCAGCAGAATGTGTAACATGAATTACTTGCATCTAACCAAAACTGTGATAGGTTATATTTGGTAGGTTTTTGTACTGTCAGGGAACATTATTTTGTCGTTTTATAATAAAAATGTATTATATTTGAAGCATTTTTAGTATTTCGGTAACACTTTACATTAAGGATGTATTAGTTAATGTTAGTTATTGCATTTACTAACATGAACAAACAATGAACAATATATTTGTTACAGTATTTGTTCATGCTAGTTAATGAAAATACAGTTGTTCATTGTTAATTCATGTTAACTCACGGTGCATTAACTGTTGATAACAAGCAATAATTAAAATGTTAATAAGGTAATAGAAAATGTTGAACTATGATTAATAAATGCTGTATAAGTATTGTTTATTCTTAGTTCATGTTAGTAAATAACTAATTCATACGGTCATGAAAAACATGGAATTTTGACATGACATTTTCCAGGCCTGGAAAGGTTTTGAAAAAAATGAAAAACCCTCAAATTTGGGAAAAGTCATGGAAATTAGTTGAACAAATATCTGTATACTTAAATTAGGTTAGTTGTCTTTACTTCTTTTCTGTCCATGGCCAAACACATGCTCTCACATTATTAGTGCTGTGTGAGCATTATCTAAATTTTACATAGATTTCAAAGATTCATTTAAACTAAATGTTGCATGTTTTATGACATGCTGTAATAACTTAATACATTTAAAATTTAGTAAAAAAAAAAAAATACAAAATACATTTTGTTATTATTTAACATGTATACATAGACATTACATGAAACATTAGGTCATGAAAATTTACTGGAAAAGTCATGGAATTTTAGTAGTAAAAATGTGTATAAACCCTGACTAATGAAAGCTTATTGTAAAGTGTGTCTCTCAAAGTAGTCAATAATAAGTTACTTAGTTTTTTTGTTTGAATCCAGCACAATGCAAACACTAAAAACATTTAAAAGTAATATGTAATTAAAAATGTTCAACTCCTCAATGTCAGTTGATTGTCTTGAAAATCACATTGCAGAAAACCTGATACTGTAGTTCCGTAATAACAGGTTTCGGTTTCTTTACACAGAAAATGCCTGCTAAGCATTGTTCTTTTCTGTGCTCTAGTTTCACTTGTCATACACTGATAAAGAGCGATATGAGATGGAGGAGAGGCCAGAGGCTCAGAAGCAGATTCTAGTTGACATCGCCAAGAAACTTCCCATCTTCACACGTGCTCAGTCAGGAGGTACGTGAGACAAGATGTAATTGGTAGTAATGAGGGCAGTAGCTATGATGCCTCAGCCATCTGTCGTGGTTGTGTACATTTCCACAGCAGCTGCAGAGATATAGTCATTTTGCAGAACGCTGTGAATGGCAATGTTTGCCAGTTAAACATGCGATCGGATGTAAACATGGACAGCTGATCTTCTTTATCTCCATGTCTTCAGCTATCAGGTTCTGTGATCGTTGTCAGGTGATAAAGCCAGACCGATGTCACCACTGCTCCGTCTGTGAAACGTAAGTTAAGCACCGCACCAACCCCTGTTCCTGAAAATAGATCTCTTTACACAAAGCCCTTATTTTAATTAAAGTTGCAGGATTTAGTCGAACAACACAACCTGATTTCCCTGGGTCTCATTTAATGGTTTTATGTTCCGATGTGTTTTTTTATAGATGTGTTTTGAAGATGGATCACCACTGTCCATGGTATGTGAAGATTATTATATTATGATTCAAGTCATTTGTTGCTGTTCAATTACTCTTGAACAATTAATCTTGAATATTTAATGTCTTTGGATGTACAATATTAACATCCATTTACAAATCCTCCCATGTGGTCTTGTGTATTATTAAAATGTCAATCTGATGTGCACTACAAAATGGAAAACTGGTTATTTGGGGTTCAATTAAAAACAGTGGTCAGATAAAATATTTGTTGCTTGATCAATCAGACAACTTTCAGATCTACTTGCTTATTTCCATTTTCCACATACCACACTGACGGCCATTTTATTAGGTACACCTGTCCAACTGCTCGTTAATGCAAATTTCTAATTAGCCAATGACATGGAACACATGCAACTCAATGCATTAAGGCATGTAGACATGGTCGAGATGATCTGCAGCAGTTCAAACTGAGCATCAGAATGGGAAAGAAAGTTGATTTAAGTGCCTTTGCACATGGCATGGTTGTTGGTGCCAGATGGGCTGGTTTGAGTATTTCAGAAACTGCTGATCTACTGGGATTTCCACGCACAACCATGTCTAGGGTTTACAGAGAATGGTCCAAATAAGAGAAAATATCCAGTGCGCGGCAGTTCTGTGGGCGCAAATGCCTTGTTGATGCCAGAGGAGAATGGCCAGACTGATTCGAATTGATAGAAAGGCAACAGTAACTCAAATAACCACTCGTTACAACCAAGTCTGAGACGTATGGGCTACAGCACTAGAAGACCACCCCACTACTGTCAGCTAAGAACTGGAAACTGAGGCTAATTGTACAGTAGAAGATTGAAGATCCATCCTGCCTTGGAAAAACAGTTTAGGCTGGTGCTGGTGGTGTAATGGTGTGGGGGATATTTTCTTGGCACACTTTGGGCTCATTAGTACCAATTGAGCATCGTGTCAACGCCACAGCCTACCTGAGTATTGTTGCTGAACATGTCCGTCCCTTTATGACCACATTGTACCCATCCTCGGATGGCTACGTCCAGCAGGATAACACACCATGTTATAAAGTGCAAATCATCTCAGTCTGGTTTCTCAAATGGCCTCCACAGTCACTAGATCTCAATCCAATAGAGCACTTTTGGGATGTGGTGGAATGGGAGATTCGCATCATGGATGTGCAGCCAACAAATCTGCAGCAACTGCATGATGCTATCATGTCAATATGGACCAAAATCTCTGAGTAATATTTCCAGTACCTTTTTAAATTTATGCCACGAAGAATTAAGGCATTTCTGAAGGCAAAAGTGGGTTCAACTTGGTACTAGTAAGGTGTACCTAATAAATTGGCCAGTGAATGTATAATTTGCTGGCATTACACTTTTCTGACAAGGTTTGATTGTGATAATTTTTTGAACTTTTCTTATGTGTTAATATGATGTACATAAACATTTATCATTTTGTTTTTCTCGTTTGTCTTATGTACTCTTCAGGGTAAACAACTGTGTCGGGTTCTCCAACTACAAGTTCTTTCTACTGTTCCTGTCTTACTCCATGATCTACTGTGTGTTCATTGCATCGACAGTGTTTCAATATTTCCTCAAGTTCTGGGTGGTGAGTATCAGCAGTGAATAAGGCCAAAATGGGCCTTAAAGGGCATCTATTATGCAAAAATCACTTTCTTAAAGAGTTTAATCACAGTTATGTGGTGACACTGTGTGAATGTAGCAAGAGTCTAATGGTAAAAATGAATGAATACTATTTTTTTATAATCATACTTGATAAAACCAGTCTGTAGAAACACTTTGACTGACATTTTCCAATTGTACATGTCATCAGAGGGGGAAAGCCCCATATATTAATCATGATCTCTCACTCATTAGCATAGATGGCCCTGAGTGAGAAGTAGCTGTGTGCCATTCGAGTTTTGAATCTGCTGCTATGCTCCACCCTCTTCTGTAAAGAGCACAATCTCATTTAAATTTAAAGCAACACAATGGCACAATTTGGATGAAAGCCTATAAGGAGCGGTTTTAAAGAGTATTAATTGTAAAATAATTAATAAATTGTTGGATATTTACACAATTGGATCACATACACAATAGGGACAACAGAGACTTATTTTACATCTTGTAAGAAGGGGCATAATACTGTATGTCCCTTTGAACTTGTTTTATGAATTATAAAACCTTCAGAAAACCTGGAAATATAAGGAAATTATATATTTAAAAAATATATTTCCTGTAAAAGATTGAGAACTAATTATATCTTTAGGGTGCTATAGAGTGCACTGATTTAATAAGATACATTTTTCTCAGATATATATTGTAAGTAAGTTTAAAAGTTCTGAATATTTTTTTTAAGCTCATTTATAACCAGATAAATTACTCCTGGAATGCACAGCACAGTTTTAATAGAATAATATGAAAGAAATGTGGATGTACAATATTTACTTCCATTTACAAATCATCCCATGTGACCTTGTGTATTAGTAAAAATATGGGTGCACTACAGAAAGGAGAACCTGTTACTAGGACTCAATTAAAAACAGCGGACAGATAAAATATTTTTTATATAACATGCCTGATCATTCAGAGACAACAACTTTCATATCTTAGTCAGTTTTTTTTTCTTTTTTTTTTCTTTTATGCTCAGTCACATACTATAATTTACTGCCATTGCAATTGTTTTAACAAGGTTTGATTGTGATAATACTTTGAGCTAGGCATGGGCCGGTATGATAATCTTGGATAAATATATCACGGTTTCACAGCACCGCTCGGTACTGCTCTAAAATATATTCTTTTTAAACGTCAGGGTAAAAAAAAAGGTAAAAAAATAAATAAATTCCACTTTAAACACATTGGCATACTATACTGTACTATACTATAATACTGCCATACTATATGGTACACTCAAATCAGCCGAGCTGAGTAGTATGTCCAAATTCATAGAATTCGAAAAACAATATGCAAGAAGTACCTGGATGACCCACTACTTCCGGTGAGATTCTGAAGTGCGCATCCAATGGACACTGCACTATCCCATCATGCACCCCGAAAGAATTCATGAATGGGAATGAAGCAAGTATGTCACGTGATGATGACAAAATGGCATCCGTAGTACGTCCGAGCTCACTCATACTACTCGCGTTCATACTCTATAGAACAGCCTTTTCTATAGAGTAGTCGAGTAGTAAATTCAAATGCAGTACCTGCTGAGTAGTAGGCGATTTCGAACGCAGCCAGTATATTTCATTTTGAAAAACATTTAAGATATTTTGGGACAGTAAACATGTCAGGCTAAATAATTCAAGTGAATCATTGACTTCTGCTGTCTTTAGTTTCAAAACCAAAGTTTTCTTTACAATTTGAAACAGGACCTTTGGATAACTTTTTTAGGACAACAGTATGTCCAGCAGAATTTTTTTTTTAATCTTACACATAACTTAGGAACAGTTTATCAAAAAATTTTGGCAGTTTAAAACCTTGACTTTTCCAAAGTATACCTTTAAAACGGTTATCGTCCCATGCCTACTTTCAGCTAAATATGTGTTAATATGGAGTACGTAAACGTTTATCATTTTGTTAAACCTGCATTTTGTTGCATTTATTTGTTAGGGTGATCTTCCCAATGGTCCAGCCAAATTCCACGTGCTCTTCCTGTTGTTTGTGGCTCTCATGTTTTTCGTTAGTCTCATGTTCCTGTTTGGATACCACTGTTGGCTGGTGGCTAAAAACAGATCGACATTAGGTGAGGAAGCCTTGTTTTGTACTCATCTCCATGATTATCTTTCATTGTATTTTAAAAACAGTTTATTAGTGTTTCGCCCATTTTGCTCTGGTGTTTTAACTTGACCTTTGGTGAGCAGATGTCCTTTACATGTCTCATAATTGTGGTGTTAACTGTATAACCTTTATGAATGTTCCTGTTTCAGAGGCATTTTCTCCACCGGTGTTTCAGAATGGGCCTGACAGAAATGGCTTTAATGTCGGGCTCAGCAAAAACCTCCGGCAGGTGTTTGGGGAGCATAAAAAGCTCTGGTTTGTTCCAGTGTTTACAAGGTGAGGTACTGTCAAAACTGGTTACACACAATGACTGTTTAATACACACTGACTGTATCAGTGTATACAAATTTTAAAATGACAGCAGTTTGTTATGTTCCACATGAACAACAACTGTACTATGAAGTATGCTGTATTTTCGGTGACCTAGTTCAGGATTTGTGTTCCTATCTAAAGGTGTTCCCCAACACGATATAAAAAGGCCTGACTTGGAGTCTGCTGGATTCCAGAGCTGTGGTGTTGGGATTTATTTAACTATTAAATGAACAAAGGGTGCTACAAGCTACACAGATTACTTGGCTATGCACCATACTTAATCTATGAAGTACTTAGCCAGAGGTGCATTTCCCAAAAGTCACTATTTTCTTATAAAAAAATGAAAAAAAAAAAAAACTTTGGCACTTTTGGAAACAAAATTAATTGTTTTCAATGTTTTTCATATTAAAAGTAGAAAATAAGCAGCATCTCTTCTACATAAAATAACTCTTGTATAAACAATATTTCAAACAGTGTATTTCATCCTTTGTAAACAAATGGTTTAATTTAAAAGGCATCTCTGGCACAGCTTCCAATCATTGTCAGTGTAGTGCAAACGTGTGCCGTTTAGTTATATTTTTTGAGAGATGTGCCGGTACTCGAAGGCTGCACTGGACCATACCTGTGCATTTGACGCAGAAGTATAAATCAGCCTTAACAGAGCTGGGTCACGTGACTCCACAGACTGTAGGGAAAGTAATTTAAAAAATTGACCTGGAAAATTTTTATCGATTATAGGTTCTAAATATCGATTGCGATTACTTTTTGATTAATCGCCCAGCCCCAATTTGTTTATAGAAAGTTTGTCTCATTCTATAATGAAAGTAGTGCTGTTTGTATATACCAGCCTGAAAAGAATGCAGGACATTAATAGGGCCATCCCAGAATGTTCTGCCATCGCACAAAGTGCAACTGGATATGAAAAGGAAAAATAAAAATTTAAGTCAGAATAATGCTATAACAGAACTACGATTTGCACTTTCCAGTGGTTCTATTTACTGTTATCATTCATCAATAATAAATAACTGGAATAAACGTATTAAGAATGAAATGTCAGTGTTGCAGTGCTGCCGGTGTCCTGCAGATTTTAGTTCCAACTTATCTTAAGGGTGCTCCATCTGCAAGGATGTTTCTAGAAGGCCTAGAATGCTGCGTCCCAATTCGCATACTATTTGTCCTAAATAGTATGTGAAAATAGTTTTAGTATGTCCCAAATCGTAATATGTTGAAAAGAGTATGCGTATGTTGAAATTCCCGTATGGTTTACTATTTTTTTCGGTCAAAATTGTGTATAAGCACCCCTACTCTAAGCGCTGAGATTGTCCACAGTGCATTGCATATTGGACGTGAATTCGATTAGAGATACAAAGCCGGATGTAAAGTGTAAACAAATTACAAACATGATGGAGGCTCGAGACCAACCGTTAAGTAGAGAGGCTTCGGTAAAGATGTTTGTATGACTGTTAATATCTAGCCCAATAGAGAATGTTTAAATCACGTTCTCTGTGTTATATTTCATCTGCAACAACAATACTGAACTTGTATAAAGACATTTTTGGACATTAACGTCTGAATGCAGATTTATCCAAACACCTGAGGACATTTCTTTGCATGAAAGACTCATGAATGGGAGATTATCCTGCTGTTGCTGCTTTTCCAATAGGGTTGGAAATTAAATACGACAGAAATGTGGATGATTGACAGGGCTCTTAACTAAGCAACACAACGATCTGTTAACGAGGAATAATACAACAGTAACAGGAACAGTAATATGTCCAAAAGCTTGTATACTCTTCTGTTACACACTCAAAAGTATAGATATTTCCTTCACAAAAAAAGTACATACTTTTAGGGCATAGTATAAGTATGCGAATTGGGACGCAGCATAAGAGCTTGATTTGCTAGCCCAGGTGTGTCTGATTGGGGTTAGAGCTAAAATCTGCAGGACACCGGAGCTCCAGGGCCGAGATCGAAAACCCTTGCTCTATACTTTTCATTTCATAAATCTGGTCACCTTACTGCAGGGGTGCTCAACTCTGCTCCTGAAGATCAACCGTCCTGCTGAGTTCAGCTCCTACCCTGATCAAACATACCTAAACTAATCAGGACCTGAACAGCACTAGATAATTATAGGCAGGTGTAAGGTCCAGCCAAATAGTCCAACGGTGGTATCTACTGCTGGATGAAGGCTCATTTGCACGTTCTATCTTTCCAGAGCACAATGTTGATTTACAATGTTTATCTCACATCTGACTCCAATTTTGATATAAGATGGTTTTACAATGTTATTACGTTTGTTCTCGTTTTATCTGACTCCATTTTATAGTTTAATATTACTTTATTAATTTAGTGGTTTTGAGACATTTTGGTATATATTGGAATAATCTTATAACTCTTACCGAATTTTCCCATGTACAACTTAATTAATTCTCAGACAATAACCAGGGGTTAGACTAGGTAATCTATAGTTCTGGTTTTCCATGATTGAAATAATCACGTACAACTTAATTAACGCCGAAACATTAATCAGGGGTCAGACCAGTATCTCTATAGCTCCAGTTTTCCATGATTGAGATAATCACGTACAACTTAGTTATGATTGAAATATTAATCAGCGGTTAGTTCGTCAGCATCATTTAAGACGCGCCACCTTTCGGCTTCACATTCATCTTAATGCATTTACCCTGACTCCATTAGTACTTTTTACTCTTATTTACTCAGTTATTGTGAATCTGTTACTTTACGCCGGCTGTAATGCATCATAAACTCACAAGTTTAATCAACGATTAGAGGTTGGTGATCAATACTATTTAATAGACAGACAGACAATACCATTATTTAAATAGTAATCATTTGATTCTTGTAATTATCTACGTACAACTTAGTTAAATTTCAAACAATAACCAGGGGTTAGACTGGGTAGTCAATAATTCTGGTTTTCCATGATTGAAATAATCACGTACAACTTAATTAATGCCGAAACATTAACCAGGGGTTAGACCAGTATCTCTATAGCTCCAGTTTTCCATGATTGAAATAACCACGTACAACTTAATTATGATTGAAGTATTTAACCAGAGGTTAAACATCAGCACCATTTAAGATGCACCACCTTTCGGCTTCACATTCATCTTAATGCATTTACTCTGACTCACCGTAGTGATTTGCGAAGAATAACATAATTGAAGTCAAACAACAAGTTGGAATTTCTAGGATCTCCATCTAACATGTGTTATGTTTAGTCTATCATGGAATCTAGCACATTCTTAACTTATCTGAGTAAATAATTTCAGAGTAACAAGAATACGTTCAAATATAACAATTTATTAGTCAGGTAAATGTGTATTATGCCAATTCATTCAGTCAATTCATAAACGATCAATACAAAACATCAAATTCTCAAAGATAAATCCAAGATTTATAAGATGCATTACCTGACTCTGCATATACATAGTGTGAAGCTCTAGAGGGCTTCACGCTACGGGCCACTTTGGTTACAAAAAGCGTCCTGACCAACAAAGGCATTTGCATTTAGTGAGGGTTTCTGAACTCTCCCGGTCACACCCTCAGCAGTGGTGCAAAAGATACCTGAGGTCATATATTTATTATTTGGTTATGGCTGTTTCTGAGGGAATTAGACCATTGTACCAGTCGCACTGAGACATTTCAAATTTCAAACATGATAGATATAGTCACTTGCATGGATATAGAACAGTTCATACTTTGAGGTGAACATTTTGTGTGAGAAGAGGGTGCATAAAACAGAGGGGGTTTTGGGATATACTTCAGATGTAAATGAAGGGAAGAGCCGATTTGTCTGTGTTTTCAGCTCATGTCTTTGAATTGCCAAAGACATCAACTCAAAGTCTTACACAGGTGTGTTTGATATGGGTTGAAATCTGCAGGACGGTAGGTCTCCAGGAGCAGGGTTGGTCACCCCTGCCTTACTGTTTTGTAAAAATATTTTCCATGTGTTCTCTTTGTTTGTATATTTCATAGCCAAGGTGATGGCCACTATTTCCCACTAAGGACCCTGCGTGAATCTGAGAATCCATTGTTGGCCAATGAGGAAAAATGGGTGGAGGATGGTGGATCAGATGAAGAAAGTGCAGGTAATAGGCATTTAAACTGCAAGTCGCTAAAAATAAACAAGCCGCTAAATCAAAGATATAAATAGATTTAATGCATGACCATTTATAATTCTGCATCACTGGTGTCTTTTTGGCGGTCTGAAACATGGCTTGATGTATGCGAATTTATACACAGAAGCATACTGGTATAAGCAACATCATAATGTTGATCTCAAAGTGTCTTTTATCTTTTTAATTCAGGTGTTTCTGACTGGATCAGTCATCTGTCTATGAGATTGAGTTAAAAGCACCTCAGTGTCGCACAATATTTAAAACATTTCACAAAATCGAGATATTTCTGGGATTTATAGCAGTTTAAAGGTGGATCACTGTAAAAGTGTTGAGTTCCACAGGATCAATTTGTGTTGGGACGACATGAAGGAATTAAGAAAGCTTATTAGTTTTTACAAATTGAAGTGGATTGAACATAAAACAATTAATGCCGAGTTCAGACTGCATGATTTTCAAAGTAGTCGTGTCACAGATGTTTTCACACTGCATGATTGTCTGGGCTAGCGTTTTGTCGCTGCTTTGTTTAAACTCATTTCACACAGCATGATTTGAATCGCAGACAGCTCCAGATATTCAGCACGCCAAATATCTCCCGGGTATCGGCGACTCATCGGCGATTCTCTCAGATCGCATCTTTGATAGTTCATATTGTGTGATTGTTACTCGCGTGCACGAGCACCGATTTGCCTGTGATTTCAGGCATTTGTCGGCGTTTTCTCAAAACCTGTCGGCGAGTCAAAATCGGGGCTAAAATCATGCAGTCTGAACTAGGCATAAGTTGTCCCTCCAAAAACTCAATAATTGTGTTCTTTCAGCTCATATTAAACAAGTATTTTAAACAAACAGCAAAGACCATTTTTTGAATGTGTGCTGAAATTCTCAACAGTAATGACATGGAAAAATATAAGAGAAACATTTTGCCATGAACCAAACAATTGTTAAAGGAATAGTTCACACACCTGAGTATTCTATCACCATTTACTCAACCTTCACTTGTCACAAACCTGTTTGAGTTTTTACTGTTGATCACAAAAGATGATATTCATCCAGAATCATGGTGTCAAAGCACCCTTTATACCAGGGGTGACCAACCCTGCTCCTGGAGATTGACCGTCCTGCAGATTTCAGTTGCAACCCATATCAAACACACCTGCCTGTAATTATCTAGTGCTGTTCAGATCCTAATTAATTGGTTCAGGTGTGTTTGATCAGGGTAGGAGCTGAACTCAGCAGGAAGGTCGATCTCCAGGAGCAGGGTTGAGCATCCCTGCTTTATACAAAGTAGATTCAAGCCTTGTCAAGTCATAAAAAATGTTTACATGTATATTTTATGTGCATATTTTACAGATTACGAAATTCCAGATTATGTTCATTCTAACTCAAAATGCTTTACTGTCCCTTTCTGTGGTTCATAATTTGCAATGCTAGTGCCAATATTAGTGGCACTTTTATCCAGTTGAGATTGTTCAAGTAATGCAAAAATAAGTTTGTATAAAAATATGCTGACACTTGATTGACTCATCCCCTCCCCAAAATGTATTCATTTATTTTATTTTAGATGAAAATGGATCTTCACTCCTTATTAGGACTGAATCGTAATCACTGGAAAGGATGACTACTTGGTGAGTATGGATTTTAGTGGTGACGGCTTTAACACTTCTATTAAAACAATCTAGCTACAGTTTATGTAGAATTATATGTAGAAATGTGTAGTATTTCAAAACAAAAGCATGTAACTTTTGGCACTCTAATAAATCAAACATCATGTTACCTGTGGAATAAACACTGTAGCTGGAGCTACTTTCATCTCTTTATAGATATGACATATGAGTTATGATGGTATTTTTGTACTATGCACATTGAAGGAACACTCCACTTTTTTGGATGTAGGCTCATTTTACATGATGCCTAGAGTTATACAGTTGACTTTTACCATTTTTGAATCCATTCAGCCAAACTCTGCGTATGGAGGAAGCAGTTTTAGCTTAGCATAAATCACCATTAGCGTCTTGTTTAAAAAAACTTTTGATAGTTTTCTTACTTAAAGCTTGACACCTCTATGTGCACGCTAATCTGCAAAACCTGCAGCTGGGGATTTGGTTTACAACAGTCACCGCCAATGGAATAAATGACCTTTTATAGACGTTTCTTTTAGCCAATGGTATACACAGCCTCTGCCCTGAAGGAAGGCCTTAAATGCAGAAATGGTGTACACGGTGATCACCTTTTTATTTATATATTGTAAAAATAGTTCATTCATTGAACTTTGTTTCTAGCCAATGATTTTATTTGTTTCATTGACCACCAGCATTAGTTTATTCTTCTGTTTCAATGTTAAATCACCACACCATCAAACAATACTGTATGTATGTAAGACCGACGAACTACACTCTCGTTCTGGCTAAATAATAAAGGGACTTTGTTGCTGGACCATGGCTGCAGCTCGTAATATCATTTTTCCTGCTGCAGCCATGGACCAGCAACAAAGTGCCTTGATTATTTCTCCAGAATGAGAGTATACTGGCCACTTTATTAGGTACACCAGTCCAACTGCTCGCTAAGGTAAATTTCTAATCAGCCAATCACATGGCTGCAACTCAATGCATTTAGGCATGTAGACATGGTCCAGACGATCTGCTCCAGTTCAAATTGAGCATTAAAATGGGAAAGAAAGGTGATTTAAGTGACTTTGAACTTGGCATGGTTGTTTGTGCCTGACGGGCTGGTTTAAGTATTTCAGAAACTGATGATCTACTGGGATTTTCACGCACAGTCATCTCTGGGGTTTACAGAGAATGGTCCGAATATGAGAAAATATCCAGTGAGTGACAGTTCTGTGGGCACAAATGCCTTGTTGATATCAGAGGAGAATGACCAGACTGATTCGAGCTTATAGAAAGGCAACAATAACTCAAATAACCACTCGTTACAACTGAGGTATGCAGAAGAGCATCTCTGAATGCACAACACGTCGAACCTTGAGGCGGATTGGCTACAGCAGCAAAAGACGGGTGCCACTCCTGTCAGCTAAGAACAGGAAACTGAGTCTACAATTCGCACAGACTCACAAAAACTGGACAATAGAAGACTGGGAAAAACATTGCCTGGTCTGATGAGTCTAGATTTCTGCTGCGAAATTCGGATGGTAGGGTCAGAATGTGGCGTCAGCAACATGAAAGCATAGATCCATCCTGCCTTGTATCAACAGTTTAGGCTGGTGGTGGTTGTGTAATGTGTGGGGGATATTTTCTTGGCACAATTTGGGTCCATAAGTACCAATTGTGAGTCGAGTCAACACCACAGCCTACCTGAGTATTGTTGCTGACCATGTCCATCCTTTTATGACCACAGTGTACCCATCTTCTGATGGCTACTTCAGGCAGGATAACGCGCCTCGTCATAAAGCACAAATCATCTCAGACTGGTTTATTGAACATGACAATGACTTCACTGTACTCAAATGGCCTCCATACTCTCCAGACCCCAATCCAATATAGCACCTTTGGGATGTGGTGGAACGGGAGAATTTGCATCATGGATGTGCAGCCAACAAATCTCTATCATGTCAATATGGACCAAAATCTCTGAATATATTTCCAGTATCTTGTTGAATCTATGCCATTAAAGATTAAAGCAGTTCTGAAGGCAAAAGGGGGTCCAACCCAGTACTAGTAAGGTGTACCTATAATAAAGTGGCCGGTGAGTGTATGTAGACACCTTGAAAATAGCTAATTTTATTTGTGGTCAGTCTTGGTACATGATGTAACTAGAGAACCATCAGGCTTTAAATATGAATTATCAACATTTTCACAACTTTTTTTTTTAGTTTTTTGAGCAAATGTCCTATCAGATTGAATGATTTATGCTTTATGAGATTGGCTAAATAGATCAAGAAATGGTCAAACTCAACTGTTTTACTCTAGAGGAGTTGTAAAATGAGCCTATTTCCAGAAAATAATAAAAACATTTAAAACTTTAGCTCTATTTTTAACAGGGATGTGCTATTACTTGAAAATTGACTCAAGTGTAAGTTAAATATAAAAGTATACATTGCAACCAATACCATTTAGCATAAATGTAGTTCTAGCAAAAATATATTTTATTGTTAATAATAATAATAGAAGCCATATTAAGATTTTGTATTTATTTTACTAGTGGGACCCTTCATTCACTTTAGCATCAAGAGTGGTTTAAGGAAACGCCAATCCTTGAATGAGACGCCTGCATTCCAAATTCTGGATCATTCCAGAAGAGCATGTTTTTAGAGAGCCAAATATATTGGGAACACTGAGGATTTCGCTTGTTATGCCGATCATTGTGCTGAATGTTAATAAATATATTGCTGATCTTTTATGAAAAGGACACAGGACAATCGCTGGCATTTCCAGACATCATGGACCTGTTGGACTGTTTATTATCATGCTTTGATAAAAACTGACGGACACATCTATTATAAAATATCATATATCAAGATTCAGTCGGAGGTGTTGTTTTTTTTTTTTTTCTCTCTCTTCACATGTTGGGATGATTGTATTCAGATCACATTTCAACCTCAAAACAAGTAATTTTGGTGTACAATTGGCTTTCCTTTAAAGTTATATTTAAAACAGTATATATTTAAAGTTGTTTAAAAATGTTTTATACATTTTTGTATTATTTATCTTCGCTTGTTTTAACTAAAACCTTGTATTTATTATTAAGATGCACTATAACAATAAGCATAATGAGGCATAGAGGAAAACCTGAAATGAAAAATTGGGAAAATTTGCAGGAAATAATATTATATAAAATATATTTCCTCATTATTATGCACAGTGCAATTTATTTAGGAGCTGAATTTTTATTTTTAGATATTGTTTTGCTTTGTTTTGATGTGAAATGTGACATACATGTTGAATACAAATATTCAGTCCAATTTTCAGTTGGTAAGAAATCAATCCTATGCATTTATCCACTGTATTAAGCGTATCACTGACTTTGGGGACACTATTATTAACCTTTTTTCCATTATTATTCCTTATTGACTTATTCAGACTGTGGCTGTTTTCCTCAACAGTCTGCAGTCTGGATTAACAAGCTTTCTTTTGCATTGTTATGCAATATAAGCATTTTGATAGCTCGGTCTGTATATATTTAGCAAGATACTGATGGAGTTCAGTATTGATAAGGACTTCTATTGTGTAAACCGTACAATACGTTTCATGTGTAAGCATTAAACCCAAAAACCCACAACGCCTTGTGAGGTGCTAGTGCAAAATATTGTTTTCCTCTAGTGCAAAAGGAGATGAAAGTGGGATAGCAGTATTGTAATGTATTGTAAACAGGCGAGTAATCTTTTTTTAATTTTTGTCTAAGCTGCCCTCTTCGAAAGCTTATTCTGTGTTTGAGTTCAAATGGTTTCGCCCTCTTCAGATACTGTAATCGTATTCGTACATTATTGACATGCCTGTCGGTTCTCAGTCATGAGGATCGTGAATAGCCAATGCTTATTGTTTCATTTACACTGACCCTAATCTTAGGGTGATCTTTGCATTCCTTAACTGTGTATGTGTTTAAACCCTTTAATTTAACTCCATATCCACTACGTGTTTGTTGTTGGTTTTTTCAATGGTACAAATTATGAATTGTTTGAAATTTTTGTCTGATAATGTAATAAAATCTTTGGATTTCTTGCTAATTTTGTATTCAATCCTTTTTTTAAATCAGATGACCGTATCATATACCCGGTACAATGCGACACCAGGTTTGACACAAATGTTTGGTAGTTTCATTAGGGTTGTCACTGAAATTTGGTACAAAATTGGTACTAGAATATTAAAAACATCCATTTCCTGCTAACATCTAAGCGCTGTTGAGCACGTTCTTAAACACCGTTGATTTGTCATTGTGGTCGCATGCTCAACAGAAATGACGTGATTGATCAGAAAAAGTATAAACTGATGACCTTCACGGCCAAAGTGAACATTTTAGACAAGTTGTGAACCCTGATATGATTTTAAAGTTGAATTTCATGTTCATAAAAGTCTAGAACTGACTTGTGATGGGATCCGTTCCAATAGCCAATCCAAAAGAGTAATCCACTGTAGTCTAGAACATTCCATAATTATTTGTAGCCATAGTCCTCCATTTTGGAGTCTGTTGTTACAGTATACTGTTGTTAATTAGCTCATTGTCCACAGGTGTTTTGCTAGCCATTTTTTCTCATTAGCTATGTTTCCATCCAAAAATCCGAATGAACTTCATGCGCAAAACTGGATTATCACATAAAAGACGTGCGAGTAAAGCAGCGTTGAGTCAAGGCTGACAAAATCGTCACTTCCTGATTAACTGGCGCCAAATATCAACAATTAAAATGTAATTTGCTGCAGTAGGAGAAGCTGTGTCAATCTTCTCTTCATTTAATAAATGACTTGTGCCTCAGAAGCCAGTCTTGACACACAGTGAACACGTGGCGTTTGAAGGTTTCAGACACGGAGCACAGACGCTCTTGATTCTGGAGGTCATTAATAATATAATAACACAACTACTTAAACGGTAAGGCATTTTAGAATGACCAAAATAACATTTCAGATGATTTACGATGTGCTCAGCCTGCTGGTTTATCCATTTACACACATTTATATCGTCACATGATCTCTTATAACAAAATCACATGACCTTTTTTTTAATGCACATACAGGAATTTATGCAGTAAAAGTGTTTCCATCGCAGTTTATCGCAACTTTTCTTATTGAATAAAAAGTTTCCATATCCAAAATGCGAATAAAAACAGGTGGATGGAAGCGTACCTATTGTGCGTGTGTGTGTTTACTTTATGAATACTTTGTTTGATGTTCCCTTTGCTCTGCTTCACTCTGTTTCACTTTTTTGGGGGTAAATGATGGATGTGACACATTTGGAACAACTGTAATATTCTACATAAGAGGAAATCTTTATTCTTAAACAACTGGTTCAGTAATGGGGTGATATTAGTGAACCTATTTGACAGTAATGGTAATTTATTTACTTTCTCTGATTTTACTTTAAGATATACTCTACCCGTATATATAAAAAAGAGTTTAATAGAGTGTAAGAGTTTGTAATGGTAATTTATTTTCTCTGATTTTACTTAAATATATACTCTGCCTGTATCTTTAAAAAAAGAGAGTTTAATATGGTCACACTTTATTTTGATGGTTCGTTTGTTGAATTTAGTTACACAGCATCTACACGCCAACTAATTCTCATTATATTAAAAGTGGACTGTTAGGTTAGGGTTACTGTAAGTTGACATGTACTTGCAAAGTTTCTTACAGTCAGTTAAATGTCTGTTGAAGGAGCAATATCAGCAGATATTAAACAGACAGTCTACTAATACTCAAATGGACCATCAAAATAAAGTGTTACCTTTAATTTTGTTTGTAAGGCCATCTCCTCTGAAATTTGTATGCTTTTTAAACATTATAATAATTCAATGATTTCTGTATGTTCCCCTAGACCTGGTTCTACTGTTGTTGGTTCCATTTGTTTCTCCACTAAAAAAAATCCAGTCAAAAAATCAGGTCTTTGTTTTTAGATAATCTCAAATCCCTCTTCTATTTCTTATTGGAACAACCTTTTTAAAATTATTCATAGATTTTACTATGTTAAACAAGTTTTACAGAAATTAAAAATTGACATTGACGTCTCTTGCTCTTTCTGTCAGACATCTTCTGAGTTTGTTGCTCACTGGTTTTGGGAATGTCTCTTTGTTAGATCTTTCTGGTCTTCTCTAATTGTCCAAAAGGTTTGTGGTGATGTTTTTTTAAGCTATAGACATATTATTTTAGGGCTTTACATTAAAGAAAACCAATTCCTTAATTCAACTTTTTATGAACCTCATATTGTTTAAGGTTTTTTGATACATAAATATAAATACATTCAATGTAAACCAAATTGAGTATTTTTTAAGTGAAGTTTATTTAAAAACTAATTTCGAGAGTATCACGTGCAGATACTCGTGATACATTTTTTCACGAGTACATTTTTTCATTTACAATTCACCAATCAGACGATTCCAAAGCCACTATAAATACTCCATCTTCATCTTAAAGAATCGCCCCTTCCACCCCTACTCCTCCTCCTTTCCTGTAGATGGGTGGCACGATGGCCCAGTAGTTAGCATTGTTGTCTCACAACAAGGACATCACTGGTACTAGTCCTTAGCAAGCCAACCGACATTTCTGTGTGGAGTTTACACGTTCTCCCCATGCTCACATGGGTTTCCCCCGGGTTGTCCGGTTTCCTCCCACTGTCCAAAAACATGCAACTTAAGTTAATTGACTAATTCAAATCAGCTCCATAGACATGCTCCTAGTAAGTAATTATCTCTCAAGAGCACTCACCATCTGTTCATTAGTTACTACAGCAGGGGAGTTCTCGAGATCTACCTGAGCTCAAACTCCCCTCTCACCTTGCAAACGGGAGGGAGCAGGGCTCACTCATGGGACAGCATGCCAAACAAGCTTTAGAATCAATCATTAGCTAAGAGTGAACTCTTGAAACGAGAATTTGAACTGTACTCGAAAACCATTACAGTCTCATAACAAGAAAACAGTTACAACTTATAAAACATGTGCTTTATTTAATATTCTGCATGAATTTGTATAATGTCATGTGCCTTCTCTTATTTATTTATAATTTTATTTGTTGTTTCTTCTTTTTTTCCCCTCATTGTCTTTTATTTTGATTTACCATTATTATATGTTTTTTTAAATTGTCACATTTCTCTTGTTGCAAAAAAGTAATATTCGAATTGTTTATACCAGGTGAGCGGGGGTTGGGTAAACGTTTTCTTCTGAAGGGCCAAAAACCAAACTTGATTGAGGCTGGTGGGCCGAAGATAAATATAGTTGTCATATAATTTCCTAATTTTTTAATAATATTTTTAAAATAACTAGAAAACATTGCTTTAACTTAACTATCACAGCATAATTTGTTTTATATTTTAAAATGAACTTATCAGGAAAAACAAAAACAATCTAATTTATAACAGAATGGAGTTAGTTTTTTGCCTTCAATTGCTCTCCGATGTCTTCTGCATAGTCCTCTATCTGTCGAGTGACAGTATTTACATTTTTAAAAATCAGATTCATTTAAAACATTTAACTGAAACATTTCATTTCAGTTAGTTTTTTTGTAGTTCAGCAATAAAACAAACAATTAAAAAATTAAAGTTTACATCAGATGGGATTGGTGGGCCAAATGGAAGGTTACAATGGGCCAACTTTAAGCATCTCTAGTTTATACTATACTTCTATCTGTTTGTATTAGCATCTGTTGTAATTGCCTGTTGTTATTGCAATAATAAAAATAAAAAAATAAAAAAACATGGAAGTGACAGAGTAGGAGGTCCACTTGTAAGTTTTATTAAAAAGCTTGTAGTCAAACAGGCAGACACTAACAGAGGTAAGACAAAAGGTTAATCCAGAGAACAGACAAGGTTCAGAGTAGACAAACTAGCAACTAACTAGCAAACAGTTACAAAGGGCAAAAAACAGTCAATGACTATCTGATTTAAATCATGACACATTGCATTTCTGAACATAATTTGAACAAATTATGCATCAGTTGGCAATTCTGTGTGGAGTTTGCATGTTCTTCCTGTGTTCCCATAGGATTCCGGGTGCTCCGGTTTCCCCCCCATAGTTTAAAGACATGCGGTGTAGGTGAACTGTATAAGCAAAATTGTGTGTGAATGTGTATGGGTGTTTCCCAGTGCTGGATTGCAGCTGGAAGGACATCTGCTGTGTAAAACATATGCTGGGTAAGTTGGTGGTTCATTCCGCTGTGGCGACTCCTGATGAATAAAGCGACTGAGCTGAAGGAAAATGAATGAATGAACAAAGAAACAGATATAATACATTGTTTCTTTGATTGGAACAGCGCATAGTTCCATCCTGCTTCAAACGCTCCACCATCATCCCAATCCAGAAGAAACAAAAGATCACCGGACTCAACGACTACAGACCTGTCGCCTTAACATCTGTGGTCATGAAGTCATTCGAAAGACTGGTTCTAGCATATCTGAAAGACATCACCGGACCTCTGCTGGACCCCCTGCAGTTTGCCTACAGAGCAAACCGGTCTGTGGATGATGCAGTCAACATGGGACTGCATTATACCCTACAACATCTGGACAAACCAGGGAATTATGCAAGGATTCTGTTTGTGGACTTCAGTTCTGCCTTTAACACCATCATCCCATCACTGCTCGAGCACAAACTGACCCAGCTCTCTGTTCCTAGCTCTGTCTGTCAGTGGATCACCAGCTTTCTGACAGATAGACAACAGCTAGTCAGAATGGGCAAAATCATGTCTGACAGCCGCACCATCAGTACTGGTGCCCCCCAAGGATGTGTTCTCTCCCCACTGCTCTTCTCCCTGTACACCAACGACTGCACCGCAAAAGACCCCTCCGTCAAGCTCCTGAAGTTTGCGGATGACACTACTGTTATCGGCCTCATCCGGAACGGTGACGAGTCTGCATACAGACAGGAGGTGGAGCGGCTAGCTTTATGGTGCAGTTACAACAATCTGGAGCTGAACACGCTCAAAACAGTGGAGATGATAGTGGACTTCAGGAGAAACCCCCCTGCACTCCCCCCGCTCACCATCATGAACAGCACTGTGGCTGCAGTGGAGTCATTCAGGTTCCTGGGCACCACCATCTCTCAGGATCTGAAGTGGGACACTCACATAGACTCTATTGTAAAGAAAGCCCAGCAGAGACTGTACTTCCTCCGTCAGCTGAGGAAGTTCAACCTGCCACAGGAGCTGCTCGTGCAGTTCTACTCAGCTGTCATCCAGTCCATCCTCTGCACTTCAATCACCGTCTGGTTCGCCTCAGCAGCCAAATCTGACCTCCGTAGACTCCAGCGAATAGTCCGGACTGCTGAACGAATCACTGGCACTACCCTTCCTACACTTCAAGAACTGTACTCTTCCACAGTGAGTAAAAGGGCTCGCAAAATCACCCTGGACGCCTCGCACCCAGCACACTTCCTGTTTGAACTGTTACCGTCTGGCCGGCGCTACAGAACACTGAGCACAAAAACTGCCAGACACAGGAATAGTTTCTTTCCTCAGGCCATCTACCTCATGAACAGTTAATATTTCTCCTATTGTGCAGTAAATGTGCAATACTTTCTCACACGCACTTGTACAAAGCACCTAATAATAATATACAATGCAATACTTTTCCTTACGCATTTGTACACAGCACCTTATAACAACATATAATGCAATACTTACTCTTTTGCACGCAGCACCTTATAACCTGTATATTTATAACAAATCTGTACATACATTTCAACATCCAGATAGTTGGACTGCATCTCTGTTTAATGTCTATTGTCTTTTATAATATTTATTCTGTGTTGTCACTATGTCACTTTATGTACACTGGAAGCTTCTGTAGCCAAAGCAAATTCCTTGTGTGTGTGAAGCACACTTGGCAATAAAACTGATTCTGATTCTGATTCTGATTCTGATATAAAAATGTCTCTTTACATTTTTGTAAATTAATTATTTCAAAGGAGAATTTCATAAACAGGCTTCTAAATTAAATTTTCTCAGCATTATTAATAATAAAAATGAAAGTCTCAAACTGTCTATTAATGTGTTATTTTAGAAGAGCATCTTTGTGCTATTCAGCCTTTGGCCATTTGCCAAGTACTGTGTAATTTTCCTAGGAGGCCTACAATTATCATTGAAGGCTAGATGCTGAATAAGATAGAAATGTTGAACAGAATGCAAAGGTCAGCTGGAACAGAACAGAGGGGAGGGTGCTTTTTGATTTCACATAACAGTACACAATTACTATAATACTCAGAAGGCTACAGTAGATGGAATATTTTTTTAAAAAAGACAAAGACAAGAGACGAGAGATTTTCTTAGCACACCTTTTTGTGGAAAATCATGAAATGATCCTCCATATTGTGCAGACATTACATTAATTTGTGCAAACTTATGACAACTAACAATGTGTGTAAACGTTAATCCTAAAGTAACTTTTTTGGCAGCATGGTGGCTCGATGTTTGGTCGCCTCACAGCAATAATGTCACTGGTTCGAGTCCAGACTGGCCCAGGCAGCATTTCTGTGTGGAGTTTGCATGTTCTGCCTGTGTCGATGTGGGTTTCTTACAACGCTAACTTTTTTCGTAACTTTTTATTTAGTGGCTAATTCGTATGAATTCGTACGATCTAATTCGTACAATTTAGTATGATTTGCTCATCACCCAATGACGGTTGGGTTTAGGGGTGAGGTTGGGTGCCATGCCTCCTTTTTTAAATCGTACATTTTCGTACGACTGAACTTGTACGAATTTGTACGAATTAGCCACTAAACTGGCAAACTGTAAAGTGCTAACGTTTTCTCGTGAGATCAGGCTGGTTTCTTCAGTGGCGGTTCTAGACCAGAGTAACTGGGGGGAGTAACTGCTATCAACATGGAAAATATTCCTTTTGTACACTGTGTAGGCTTGATAGTCATGTACGCTTACTTCTATTGGTGTAGTCAATCTGGCAATCTGCATATGTGTGGAGTCACTGTCGGAGGAAAATGGGTTTTGAATTAGAAGTGCAATACTTAGTTCAACCACGGGGTGTCAGTGTTGTCTATTGCAACTTTCATTTTTTTTTTATGAACTCTAAACTCTTTTCTCAACAAAGGAATATGATGGACCCTGTCTGTTTTCTCTAAGAAAGCCCTAATGAGGCCCAATCAATGCCTGGAAGTTACAAGGGAAGTGTGACTAGCCTGATACATACTTGCTATTGGCCTGACAGTGGAAACGGCACTGTTAGCATGCAGTAGCTCAGCATTCAAAACTTTTAGATTGTCCTTGTGACAAGGTTTGTTTGAGAGAGCACTACTAGTAATGATTCATGTACTCCAGGGCTCAGTTTTTCAAACTTATCCAGTGGGATTTTGGATCACGAATTGGATCAAATCTTGGAAATTGGTTTTTCAAATGTAACAAAGATTCTGAATTAAGATCAGACCATGAAATCCTTATCTTAAATCTCTCTTTAGGTTATACAAAACTATGAACTCAGATGGGATCTATTTGAAAAAAAAAACATTACTATCCTGATGCCATCAAAAGGGTGGCTTCAATTGTGAATATTTAAACAAATAAACCAAATAAAATAAAAAAGGTTTTGTTTCTTTAAGTGAATGATCACAAACTTAATGATTACTCATGTGTGTGTGTATATTCCTTCAACAACAACAACAAAATAATATCTAAGCAGTATTGTATTAGAACAAACTAAAAACATGTCAAATGTTTGTTGATTGCAGTGTTTCTGTTTTTTTACCATTAAAATAAACAATGTCTGTTTGTGGCCACTGGTATTTAGCCTACCTGTTGTTCTTTGCTAAGCCAGTAGGCTACACTGTTGGTTCCATTTAGGCTCTGGTAAACAGGATTTGGTAATCCTGAAATTTGGTATTTGGATGACAGTGTTCCAACCCAATGTTTCTTTAAAAAACTCATAAAAGTAAGATTTTGAAGACCTAATCCTGGATAGCAAAATATGGGATTTCCAAGTCTGGACCAGTCTGATCCAGATTACAATTTTTGAAAAACTGGGCCTTGAAGATGTATCAAAATTGAAAGGGAACAATTTTCTGTCTTGATTCTTTTGCAGTTATACTTAATAGTTAACAGTTGCAGTTATAACATTTGGTAAGATATACTCTTTGTTTAATTTCTCAACCATGTGGTGCTGGAAAAATCCCCACATGAAAAATACTATAGAATTTTCAACTATTCTATAGCAAAGTATATTAAACTGCATATTTTAAAGGGGTGGTCCAGAGTGTATTTTTAAGGTATTTTTGTGTGCTCATGCTTCATTTGTAAAAATATCACGTTATTTTTTATATATCCTACTTTAATTATATTCAGCAACTCAGCTAACATGAAAATGACAATACAGTTACATATTTCCTAGTTCCTCCAAAAGCCAGCCCTCAAGAGGTTCTGATTGGTCAGCTAACATAATGGCAGTGTCATACCTCTACTATACGCTTTGCTTCTGCTGTGTAAATACTGTCAGCCAGTTTAACTGTAAATAACTTTTCTCAAATGCTAGCTTAATCTTTTTTTATAATTCTCTGAAACATAATTAAAATCAAACTGTAAGCACTTCTGTCTTTGTGTCTTGTCCTTTGGAAGCCCAAATACAGAAACATATCAAGCTCTGTGGAAAAGCAGCGTTTGGACAGCATTTTAGCTTTCTCTGTTATTACAGCACCTCTGGCCACGGCCATTTGCTGCACGGGGTGTATGGACATAACCTGAAGGCTTTATGAAATCATTAACCCAGATGTATTTTTTTGCAGTCCCCAAACTTCGTTCGCTGTAGGCTTTGCTAAGCTAACTCTGTAAATGTCTTCCTTTGCATTGAACTTTGAGCGTATTACATTCAGAGATGTTGTTTATGTTCACACAACAACATCAATTACACTTTAAAATATGATTTCGTAGCGGACCACCCCTTTATCAGAAATGTGGTGTAGGCTATATATATATATATATATATATATATCAACAGTTTAAGTCAATAAGCTGCTTAGTATGGTTCAAAGTTCATTTAATCCTTGAAATTCCAAAATAATTGTATTGGCTCTAAATTAAATTGTAGGAGTTACACTTATTTAATCAAATATCAACCTTCGTCTTTTCTGATAGACATAGTTCCGTCCAAAATAGTTTCACACAAGTTCATTCACAGAAAAGATGTGCAATGATTTCTTCCAAGTCACAAAATGTACGTTTGTTTTCAATATCTAGCATATATGTACTATTACAAGGATAGCATCTATGTAGTATTTTATATGTAGTTTCTTTTACTTTGTTAGTTAGCAAATATTTATGTGAAAGATTCCAAGTAACGTCCCAATCTATGTTACATGTGGCCAGCCATTTAAAAGAAGAAGCTGGAATTGTTTTATGGTTAAAAAAACGCATCTCACGATTATTGAATTTGTTGTTAATTATTGATATCCCTTTAATTGAGATTGGGTTGTTTGGTTTATTGATAGGATCCAAATGAAAAGTTTGTACTCCTTTCAATAAAGCTTCAAACCATTGGGAATGGCATGAATGATGTATTCGTTCAAAATGTTTTTTTTTTTTTTTTTTTTTTTAAAAAACTTTATAAAAAAAATTAAAATACAGTAAAAGAGATCAGTTCCTTTACACAACATTTATATAACACATATACATAAGAGAAGTAAAACAAAACAAGAGAGAAGAGAGAGAGAGAGAAAAAGAAAAGATTCACGTAGCATGAAAGATCTCGTCATATTTACTCAAAAAAGAAGCACATTTCTTATTATCAATTAACCTAAGTGATTTAATTAAATGTTCTATTTCACATAAAAAGTCTATAAAATTTGGTTTTTGTTTCAGGAACCTCTGTTTGTGAAAGTAAAATTTCCCAGCAAGAATAAGAAAGTTCACAGTGGCTTCTAACGACTTGTTTTGGTTTTCAAAATAACAAATAATATCCTTAAGGTGGAAATTACCACTCATATTAACCTTGGAAAAGCAAAATGAGCTTAAATCATTCCAAAACGATAAAGATACATTGCATGAAAAAAACAGGTGACAAATGTCTTCACATTCATTTTTACAAAAAGTGCATATATCAGTAATGTCACAGTATTTGGATAAAAGTGCGTTACATGGGTAAATATTGTGCAAAATTTTTAAAGTGCACCTCTTTTATTTTATTTGGAATACAAAATTTATATGGTAATAACCATGTTTTCCTCCAATGAATGTTAACAATTACAGAACCCCAAAAAAACTTTCCTCTCGGGGTAATTGAATTTTGCGATTGAGACAACTGACGAATGAACTTATTATTACATTCTTTACTAAGAATAGATTTTCCACCTAGACATAATTGTGACAGTTGTTTGGAAGCTGCCTCATAATTAAGAGCTGCATTCATCAGACATATTAATCCACTAGGTATAGCCTTTATAATTGACTTATAATCTCTATATCGGACAGGGAATTGTTTAATATTTATAAAACTCTCATAAGTTAGGAGATCCCCGTTACGATTGAAAAGATCAGAAACAAAAATAATGTTTTTGTCAAACCATTTATCCCAAAAAAAAGATTTTTTATTTATCTTAATGTCTGCATTATTCCATAAAATAGTTTTGTGGGGTGAGAAATTGTGGTTGTAAATCATTTTCCAGGCTAATAGAGCTTGTTGATGGAATTTAGCTAATTTAATAGGTAATTTACCAACAGAGTAGTTGCATTTCATTAAAAAAGAGAGGCCACCAATCTTTTTAAATATGTTGTTAGGAATAAAATACCACATAGAGTCTGAACCAAGCAAACATCTCTTTAGCCAATTAATTTTAAATGTATTATTGGTGTCATTAAAATTTAGAATTTCAAGACCCCCCTCACTCTTTTTATTAGATAAAACATACTTCTTTAATTTGTATGGCTTATTCTTCCAAGTAAAATCAAGAAAAACTTTATCAATATGTTTAGACGTGTGATTAGGGTTCAAAATGGTCTGGCTATTTCATGTGTGATGCCTACGTAAGCTTTTGTAGTATTTCTATTGGCTAAAGTGCCCTGTGCGGAAATTACGTCACACGTGACGTTCTCTCAATCCTTCAGTTCAGCATGGCGCCGCTCTTGGTACCGCTGAAATGTGGATTTCACATGCAAAGGCGCAAATTATCCCTGTTACTTCAGCGGAGCAGCGCTGTTCAAGCATGGACCTTTCACGACCAAAGAGCGGCAAATAAACGGAAACAGCGGAACACGTATCTGGTACATTCACCTCTGTCAGACACTTTAGGACACGACACTAGGACAGCACACTAAGATACATACTGAAACTTTAAAAACACAAGAGTTCACTTTTGCAGTCTTACACTATATGTAGTGTCACGGACAGTAAAGAAGTGTCATCATCTTTGTTGTTTGGAAGTTGTTGTTTCATAGCTAGCTGTTACTTGTTAACGTAGGAAATTGACGTTGTTCATCGTGACTAATGGATTTGTCAAAGCTCTGGTGTTTAAATGCCATGCTATAGCTGTTGGTCATTTTACAACTCGGTTCTCTTTATTTTGTAAACTTTTTTTTTGCTCGGCGTGGGTTTTTTAAATTAAACAACTTCGCTATTGAGTGAACTTGTTTTTAATCTGTAGGTCATATGATATAAACACTCAGGCATACAGCATATGTGCTTAGATAAGACTTAATCCCGCCCTGTTTTCAGCCCATATCAGTTTAACATGTGACAAGACCCCATTTGCTCTGGTTTCTGTGCCACAAACAGTTTCTCGTTATTATGGCATTAATGTCATCTTTTCCCACTTCAACTTTCTTTTCAGTGGCTACAAGATTGCCAGTAGTAGTAGCAGTAGCAGTAGCAGTAGCAGTAGTAGTAGTAGCAGCAGCAGCAGTAGTATACTTTACTGTCCTCTTAAGGAAATTTGTTATGGAAAACATTTTGATGTAGACATGCTATAAACAAACAGTAATGATTAAGAACAATCAGACAATTGTATTCGATTTTTCTAGTGCTTCTGTCAAAGGTAGAAAATGTGATAGGAGTGTGATGAATCACACAATCTTCAAACAAACATTATAAAAACTAAATGTTAGTTGTTGCAGGTCATTAAGAACGGCTTGTGTTTCTCTTTTATATCTTATAGTAGCATTTATAATAAGTGTAGGAATTTTGCATCAAAATTTGTCATAAAAGCATTTAGAAATAAACAAATTTTTATTTGAGCAGTCTGTTAATTTGACTGTTTTTTGGAGTTGTTTTAAAACGCTTCTATGATTTGGTAATGTTTTGCATATGAGATTATTAATATATGTAAAACTAGAAGACTTGATACGTTTTTACCATTACAGCTCAACCCTGTCAAACATGGCCACGGACCAAATACAGCACACAAGGCACAGTTCATACGGTCATGAAAAACCTGAAAAAGTCATGGAATTTTGACATGGGATTTTACAGGCCTGGAAAAGTTTAGGAAAATCTGAAAAACCCACAAAGTTTTGGAAAAGTCATGGAAATTAGTTTAACAGATGTCTGTATACTTAAATATACTGTAGGTTTGTTGTCTTCACTTCTTTTCTGTCCATGGTCAAAAACATGCTCTCACATTGTTAGTGCTGTGTGAGCGTTATCTAAATACATTTTACATAGATATAAAGACTAATTTAAACTAATAGATTGTTGCATGTTTTATGATATGCTGTAATAACTTTGAAGATGCACTTTTTCTTATTATTTAACATGTATGCATAGACATTACATGAAACATTAGGTCATGAAAATTTACTTAAAAGTCCTGGAAAAGACAATTTTAGTGGTAAAAATTTGTATGAACCCCAACAAAGGCATCTAAACTGGCCCAAAGAATGATTCAGACAATAATAATAATAATAATAATAATAATAATAATAATAATAATAATAA
>CAIGQQ010004432.1:3017688-3045019 GCA_903798035.1 Danio albolineatus | reverse complement strand
GAGAGAGAGAGAGAGAGAGAGAGAGAGAGAGAGAGAGAGAGAAAAAAAAAAAACAGGCACAGACACTGAGCTGTAACATATGGCAAGGTTGACATTATTTTGTATTTTGTTCTGCATTTTAGTACAATACAGTTGTATTTATCCATGCATTTTAATTTTGTTTATTTATTTTTGCACTTTACACAACGAAAACCACACTATTCATTTAAAGATCTATTCACGTCATCTTGTACTTTATATTGCAATATATATTGGACCAAAACTAATTATCACAATGCCAATTCCTTTACCAGTATTATGCAGCCAAACTGACAGCACAGTGGCTCAGTGGTTAGCACTGTCGCCTCACAGCAAGAAGGTCACTGGTTCGAGTCTCTGCTCAGTCAGTCGGCATTTCTATGTGGAGTTTGCATGTTCTCTGTGTTCGCGTGGGTTTCCTCTAGGTGCTCCAGTTTTCCCCACAGTCCAAAGAAATACGGTGCAGGTGAATTGAACAAACTAAATTGGCCGCAGTGTATTTGTGTGAATGTGAGAGTGTATGGGTGTTTCCCAGTACTGGGTTGCAGCTGGAAGAGCATCCGCTGTGTAATACATATGCTAGATAAGTTGGCTATTCATTCCGCTTTGGCGACCCCTGATGTATAAAGGGACTAAGCTGAAGGAAAATGTATGAATGAATGCAGCCATACTAAAATTTTCATTATCTTTTTTTTTTTTTTTTTTTTTTTTTTTACATTAACACAACCAAAAATATATAGTTCATAGAACATCCTGTAAAAAAGGCATTTAAAGCACTTTTTCGTATTAATAGTGTAAATTTGCATGGTTGACCGCTCGGATGCAAAAGTGGCACAGTCCGGACCGCTTTACATCTTAATATATTTTGTCACACATCACATTTTTGATCACATGTCATATAAATCATGATAAGTTTTCAGCTCCCAGATACTGAGCAATAATTCAGGACCTTCAGTGTAAGCGAATGAACTGTGAATACAAGCATTAAATGTGCTTATGATGCGAGTAAGGTGAAGTAGAGGTACAAAGCGTCTTATTGATTCCCATTTAACAGGCTTTTCATTGACTGTGAAGGTCTGATAGCAAATAGATTTATACCTCAGGGTGAATGAGATGTATCTAAGCAGAGACATCTTTCAAAGAAGCTTTTTATGTACAGTATAATGCAGGTTTGAAATTACATGAAGTAGGTATACCTTATACCTCACATCTCATATTTTTTCCATCTCATTCAGCTGTCAAGTCCAAGCAGAGAATCCTCAACATGGGCCAACAACAGAGGCCAGAACAGCCAACAGATCTTAGAAGCTGTCAAAGTAAGTGGCATTCAAACCCAAAATATTTATGACAATGTACTTTATTATTATTATTATTATTATTATTATTAATAAACATAATCGTATATAAAATGCCTGAAAAAATGTTTGTCTTTGTAGCATTTACATCTTCAAGAGAGGCAGTGCTGGCATGGGAACGCAGGTGGTGGGCTCAGTGCAGATCCCAAAAATGTGGTAAGGTATTTTTTTTAACTTGCGTGATAAAGCGTCAGTCTATATTGGTCATTTTGAACTGAAGTGTTATGTTCATATTATCGCATATTCTGTTCATGTCAAACATCATGAATAAAACACTTTAGGTCTCATTCACCAACCATGTGTATGCACAAATTTGTGCGTAAAATGTGTCAAATTAAGAACAAATTCATGTGCTTATGCACGTTTTGTGAATAAGGTGGAATGTTTTCATGTGAAGTTCTAACGTGAGTATGAATACGAAAAACATATGCAATTATTAGTGAATGAGACCCATTCTTTGGGTAATTGTGCAGGAGAGCATGTTATGTGAAGCATGTTATATATAGCATTTTATCAAAACGTTGTAATTATTTTCTTTTTTCAACTAGCTGAAGAACGTAACGTCATGTGTAACCTCCAAAGCTCAAACATTTTCAAGACAAAAACAGTTTATTAACTTAAAAATTATGAAACTGTTATTAATGTATTATAAAATCTACTTCTAAAATGTGAGTAAGCACAATCACCTCACAGCAAGAAGGTCGCTGGTTCACGCCTGGCTGTGTCAGATGGCATTTCTGTGTGGAGTTGCATGTTTTCCCTGTGTTCGCGTGGGATTCCTTCGTGTGCTCCAGTTTCCCCCACAGTTCAAAGACATGCGATATAGGTGAATTGAATAAGCTAAATTGGCTGTAGAGTATGTGTGAATGTAAGAGTGTATGGGTGTTTCCCAGTGTTGGGTTGCAGCTAAAAGGGCATCCGCTGTGTAAAACATATGCTGGATAAGTTGGCGGTTCATTCCGCTGTGGGGACTCCTGATTAATAAAGGGACTAAGCTGAAAAGAAAATGAATGAATAATAATACTATATATTATAGCATTTCAATATTTCTCACATAGTCAAGTTTTATGCACATTTTAATTTGGACAGTTATCTTTCTTCTGTTTTGTTTTGTTGTAAATGAATTGGATTTCTTGAAATTGTTGAAATTATTTGTGTTCTAAACATTTTTCTACTCATAATCATTTGCTTTAAAAAAAAAAACTTAAAATAAAATTTTATTCCTAAACCCTTCAAAAAGAATAATTTGCTCACTGTTATTTATTCTAAAGCTATATATTTGTTTTATTTTTCCCCCTGTTAAACACAGAATAAGACATTTTTTAAATAAAAAAAATGTTTGTTAATCTTTATACTATTGAAGTATATGAGTACCATCAGTTGTTTGGTTGCCAACATTCTTCAAAATATCTAATTTTGTGTTCAACAGAGAACACAAACAAATTAACAAACCAGAAAACACATCAACAACATACACCATCGGTCAAAAGTTTGCGGTCGTTTTTCATTTTATTTATTTATTTTTTTAAAGAAAATTATTCTGTTCATCAAAGTGGCATTTATTAAATGTAATTTTTTTTTTTAAGTGTTAAATACTTATTTATTAAATTTTTATTTATTACTTATTGTATGTAGTTTCAAATGAAATTATTAGTCCAGTCATTTTTGCTTTGATTATTGTTACCATTAATACTACTACTACTACTACTACTTATAATAATAACAGTAACAATAATAGTTAATATTAGAGTGATTTCTGAAGGATCATGTGACTCTGAAGACTGGAGTAATGAACCTGAAAATTTGTAAAAAAATTGTAATTTTTTTAAAAGTGTTAAATACTTATTTATTAAATATTTATTTATTACTTATTGTATGTAGTTTCAAATGAAATTATTAGTCCAGTCATTATTGCTTTGATTACTGTTACCATTAATACTACTACTACTACTACTACTACTACTACTAATAATAATAATAATAATAATAATAACAGTAATAATTAATATTAGACTGATTTCAGGGGTGCCACGGTGGCCTAGTGGGTAGCACGATCGGCTCACAGCAAGAAGGTTGCTGGTTCGAGCCTCGGCTGGGTCAGTTGGCATTTCTGTGTGGAGTTTGCATGTTCTCCCCGTGGTTGCGTGGGTTTCCTCCGGGTGCTTCGGTTTCCCCCACAGGTCCAAAGACATGCGGTATAGGTGAATTGGGTAGGCTAAATTGTCCGTAGTGTATGAGTGTGAATGTGTGTGTGTGTGTGTGTGTATGAATGTTTCCCAGAGATGGGTTGCGGCTGGAAGGGCATCCGCTGCGTAAAAATATACTGGATAAGTTGGCGGTTGATTCCGCTGTGGCGACCCCGGATTAATAAAGGGAAAAAGCCGACAAGAAAATGAATGAATGAATTAGACTGATTTCTGAAGGATCATGTGACTCTGAAGACTGGAGTAATGAACCTGAAAAGTCATCATTAAAATCACTGGAATAAATTATTAAATTGTAAACTACTTTTGAACAGTTATTTTATAGTGCAATAACATTTTACAATTTGTACTGTATTTCTGATTAAATGAATGCAGCCTTGGTGAGCAGGAGAAGCTTATTTTAAAACATTTAAATATCCTACTGATCTCAAACTTTTGACCGGTAATGTAGTTTTCAAGATTCAAAAATTCAAATTTGATTTTGTCCTTCAACAATTATAAAACAACATTGTGGAGATAAAACGATTAATGTGAAATGAATGTTATTGCAGTGAAGACTATTGTGTTGTTCAATTGCATCAAATAGTTTGCATAAAATTGTCAAATTTGGCCATGTGAAAACTGAGTTGTTTTATTATGATCTGGTTTTGCACAAAGTGATGCTCTCCTGCAGTGTAGATAGTGTTGGTGGTGTTGTAGGTTTACAGATGGAATTGTTGAAATCTGCTACCCTCTACTGGTAATGAATGACACAGAGACAGCATCATTCACAGCTTCAGCTTTTCAAAATGAATTAATATTGCTGCAAAAGCTTAGGATGCTGTTTCTACTCAGCAGCGTGTTGGTTTTTGGCCTGAACTGATATAGAATATTTAATGTTTTTGTGTGTCTGTCTGTCTGTCTGTTCAGTTTAATTTATTTATGAATTGTTTATTCATTTATTTCACCAGCTGAAGGAAGTGAATTCTTCGAAAATTCTTGGAGCCATGTTTACATACGTTTGGCCCAAGGACAGACCAGACCTCCGTGCTCGTGTGGTCATATCTCTGAGTCTGCTTGCTGGAGCTAAGGTACGTTTTTATTTATATGCTGTCAGTATATACACTCACTGGACACTTTATTAGGTACACCTGTCCACCTGCTCGTTAACGCAGCCAATCACAGCTGATAGAATGGCAACAGTAACTCAAATAACCTTGTTGCAAGCGAGGTATGCAGAAGAGCATCTCTGAATGCACAACACATCCAACCTTGAGGTGGATGGCCTACAGCAGCAGAAGACCACACCAGGTGCCACTCATTTCAGCCAAGAACAGGAAAATGAGGCTACAATTCGCACAGGCTTACCAAAATTGGACACCAGAATATTGTAAAAACATTGCCTGGTCTGATGAGTTGCGATTTCTGCTGTGACATTCAGATGATAGGGTCAGAATTTGGCATCAACAACATGAAAGCATGGATCCATTCTGCCTGTATCAACAGTTCACACTGGTGGTTGTGGTGTAATGGTGTGGTGGATATTTTCTTGGCACCCTTTGGGCCCTTTAGTACCAATTGGGCATCATGTCAATGCCACAGCCTACCTGAGTATTGTTGCTGACCATGTCCATCCCTTTATGACCACAGTGTCTTCTGATGGCTACTTCCAGCAGGATAACTCACCATGCCATAAAGCATGAATCATCTCAGACTGGTTTCTTGAACATGACAATGAGTTCACTGTACTCAAATGGCCTCCTCAATCCAATAGAGCACCTTTGGGATGTGGTTGAACGGGAGATTTGTGGATTCATCATGGATTTGCAGCCGACAAATCTGCAGCAACTGCATGATTCTATCATGTCAATATGGACCAAGATCTCAGAGGAATATTTCCAGTGCCTTGTTGAGTCTATGCCACGAACGATTAAGGCAGTTCTGAAGGCAAAAGAGGGTCCAACTCTGTACTAGTAAGGTGTACCTAATAAAGTGGCCGGTGAGTGATTTAATGATACATTTATGTAATTAATTAATCATTTATTTATTAGTTGTTGTTTTTTTTCTACCGTCACATGTGTTCTTACTGTAGGTGTATGAAATAGTCAGTCTTATGATTTTCTTATTATTTAGATTTTTATTTCTGCTCATGGTTGATTTGAACAGTTTATTCGTTATAGCTAGGGCCAGACAGAATCTGCAGATATTTTTTTCGCTATTTCTGCACAGATTGTAGTATAAAATTTAATAAAATCTGCAGATTTATGTTGGATAATTTTGGGAGTATAACAAAAAAAAAACTTGAAACAAAGAAAAATAATAAATGCAAATCTAATTAGATCTACTTGTTTGGTAAACAAAATATGTCTCATCTAATATATCTTATAAAAGACAGAAAATTTAACTTTACAAACTGCAATGTAAACGAAGTATGTACAAATTTGCACATCAGTCACTAATATTGCTGAATTTAATATAAAAGCGGAATAAATATGCACATCCACATAAGCAAATAAATAGACTCAATCATGGGCTAAAAACTCTAATTGTAGCTTCAGCTTATGATTGATTGTATCACACAATTCACACATGCCAGTTGTTCCACTCTCCCTAGCAATGCATAACCACGCATGACTGCTTGCGGAAGATGAAATTGCTCTTCTGGCTAGATGCACAGATCTATGACGTATATGTACATTTTATATATATTTATTTTTATATATATTTATTTTTATATATATTTATATATTTCTTTATGTGTGTTTTATCTGCCTGTATAGGTATAGGATATCAGAGGTCATATCTGGAAACACCGACTAGAACGGACAAGGGCTTTATATTAATTTGTTTGATCCTCTTATGTTATTGATCAAGCACAAATTACCATTAAACTCAATTCCCAGTTCACTTTTTTGTGTCAAATCATCTTTTGTGCATTCACAGTCATTTTAGGGAATGACATTTGCATTTCTCAACCACAATAACTCTTGAAAAATTCAGTTAAAAAAAATGTCTATGCAGTGTGTACAGAACAACTTGGTTGTTTATAACCTATTAAAAAGCATTTTAACATCTCTCTTATTGTTTATGAGACAACTTTGTGCACACTTGAAGCATCCTTTTATTAAAGGTGATTTTCTGTCAGTGGAGGTTTCGTTCAAATCACAGAACATGAAGATTCTAACAATAGCAAACCAGCAAGACACCACAACGTTGCTGTGCTACCATAGAATTAACCATCACAATTAATTGGAAGTGAATTCTGGTCTGTAAACACTCAGAACATTAAAATATTTCATATGATTAATTTATGGATTCAGACGATACTCCTTAAACGGTTTCGTTTATACATGACAGTTCTCTCGTTGGCACAAAATTAAACACGGAGAGAATTATTATTAACTATTAATAACTCCTCACAAACAGGATTTGTTCGTCTCATGCAGCACATGTGATGAAATTGGTAAGGAAAACCAGTTTAAAAGCACTTGCCTCCTGACTGTCCTCTTGCAAAAGGGCATTGCTATGGATGCCTGCTGTTTGAAAGGGAAATTATCTCTGAGGTGTTGGCAGCTCATTTTTATCTTCCACAAATGAACCTTCACTGCAGTAATTAGTATGTTATGGATCCCTGCTTTGCTTTGCAGTGACATTGGTTCCTTTCAAAACGGCATGATTTTCTTTTTTTATGCAGAAAACACAAGAAAAGGGAAATGTCAGAAATGCCCTTAAATTAAAAGCTGTCTGTATCTAATGTAGTTTGGACCCTGCTGCTCTTCACAGTGTCTTTGTTGTCCAGGATTTATAATTTTGTCATACAAATTTGCAGATAAAGATAAGTAAATAATAAGATTGTTTTTCCTGCTGTAGAAGAGAATCTGTTTTTAAGAATACACTCAGACGTTGAATAGGATGAATTAATACGTTTTGATTTCAGATTCAGAAAGTTCTGTTTATATAAAAAGCAGAACTTTTCATCTTGAATAAAGTTGTGGTCTGCTCTAAAATATATTCTTTTTCAATGTCTAGATAAAAGAACTAAAACTTTTTTCCCCTTTGAACACAATATGTTTTATTTTTTTGAAAGATTTATATTTTGTAGCAGTAAACGTGAGGCTAAGTAATTCGAATGAATCACTGACTTCTGCTGTCTTCATTAGTTCAAAAGCACAGATTTCTTTACAATTTACAATGGCATCTTTGGATATTTTTTTTCTGCTGAAGATACTGTTGTCCTAAAAAACAAACAAAAAAGGTAAATTAAAAAATCTTACTCATACCATAGGAACAGTATTACAGAAAATGTTGGCGGTTTTAAAACCTTGACTTTTCCAAACTGCGGTATACCTTGAAAATGCCATTGAAAATACCTCCCATGCCTACTTATAGTAGTACAAACTCAGTTATGATTTAAATACATATTATTATTATTATTATTATTTTTGCAATAGTATATTTTATGTCTCCTGTGTAAGCTATTTATACAAGACACTAAATTATTATTATTTATTTTCAATAAAAAGCCTAATCTACCATGATTTTTCAGTGTAATTTTCATGATAGAAAAGCCTTCGTTTCTAAGACATATATAAACATGTTGTAAATATGTACTGTTTGTAAACTGTGATCTTATTATTTAAGTGTTCTGATTAGGGCTGTGCAGTATGGATAAAATAATCATATTGTGATTTTTGGAACAAATATTGCGATTCGCAATATTTGCGATTTTGTTTTTGCTTTTTCAAACAAGCTACATACACACATTCTAAATGTATTCAGTGCACAAGAAGTGCATAACAAAACATTTCACAATGAAATAACATAGTATTAAGTTTAATAAATAAAACTGTAGCTAAATTGTCTTAAAAAAAGACAATATAAAATAAATGAAGATTAACTAACCTCACCTTTACTTAAAACACACTGTACACAGTAGTACTAACTTGATAATCAAAACTGTAATAAATAGTCTTAAAAACAGACAACATGAAAAAATAAAGATGAACTAACCTCAATTCCAGCCATAACAATAAATCAAATCTAATGTAAATCAAAAGCACCTATTTGGCTCTCCTGCTCAACTTCGTTGTGTGCAGAGTGAGCTCTGATTGGTTAACATCTTTCTCCCGCTCGGCTTAGCTATAATTGCCCGATGTGCTGCGTCAGCTCTGATTGGTTAACATATTAAAATCATGCACACTAGAACGTGAACCAAAATCAAAATAAATTAATAGATAAAATTGAAGCCTTACGCGATTTAGATACTGCATGTATATCGTTTTTTTTTTTTTTTGCGATTGCGATTTAATTGCACAGCCCTAGTCCTAAACATACAGATTTCTATTACTATAACATGCAAATTTGAAGTTAAAATTGCAAACTGTGGTTAAAATTGCGATGAATTTTAATAAAAAAACACAATTCTAAATATTTTATTGCTCTTTTCAAGGTGAAATCTGACCAGGACATGTTCTTGAAAGGTTTCACAATATTCATCCTTGAGGTGAATTGTTGTGTGGTGTAGAATTGTGCAATTCTCCTAAAGTGAGTCACATTTGATGAAACTGGAGAGCAAAAGCGGGGACAGATTCAGGGGAAATGTCGCCCAGGCTAATGTGCTGCTGTTTATTGGCACGACCCAGCAGCTGTCCGTGCGCTTTTAATTAGCTTTAATAACCATTTCAGTTCCATTAGTGGATGCATCAAGCAACTCATTTTCAGATCTGTCTGCGGGAGGACACACACAGACTGCTGTTAATGCAGGGCTGCGGTGCTGAGCTTCTGCCCATCAGTGCACTCAGGAACTTAAAAAAAACAAAAAAAAACCTTTTGGCGTGCTCACATCAACCTTTTCTTTTTTCTGTTTTGTCCTCCAGATAACCAACGTGATAGTGCCCTTCATGTTTAAATATGCGGTGGACAGCCTGAACCAGATGTCGGGACACATGTTAAACCTGAGTGATGCGCCAAACACGGTGGTGACCATGGCAACGGCTGTTTTGATTGGCTGTAAGTCCTGCCCGCTCCTGTCTTGGCAGGTGTTCGACTTAATTTTGAGGAGCATGCTGCATATTAAGTGCCAACTGACCTTTCCCAAAAAGTTTTGTGTCAATATTGCTTTTTAGATTCCTTGTAATGTGTTTTGTCATGCCATGCATCTCTTCTAGGTGCAAATGCAATTTGGAGTTTTAGATTTCATTTGCATGCTAATTCAACTTCATTAAATTCCTGGCTAAAGTATAAAAAAATTTAGCAAAGAAACCAATATTTAATGGTTAAATTTTATAAATTTAATTTATCAAATTAAAAAAAAAAATTCATTTTAGTATTGTAGTATTAGTATTAAGTATTGTACATTTTTTGTGTGCATTTGATGAGGTTTCCTTGTTGTTCGTTACATATACTTACTATAGTAATTACAGTACAGTAAATTGTCCACAATTACATGCAACTAACAATAAACCTTAAGGAAACACTGCGTAATGTAGTGTATTTATATTGCGCAGCTATCGTGTATGACCATACACCCAAAGCGCTTCACAATTTTGGTGGAAGGGGGGTGGATTTTGGTGGATGTGTATGATTGGGAAGCCATGATGGGTAAGGACCGATTGAGGACACCGGGACACAGAGGATTGGCCTGGACATCGGGGTTTTTAATGACCACAGAGAGTCAGGACCTCAGTTTAACGTCTAATCTGAAAAATGGCGCTTACTGACAGTATAGTGTCCCCTTCACTTTACGGGGGCATTAGGACTCACACAGACCACAGATTGATCACGCCCTGTGCTGACCTCACTAACACCACTTCCAAAAGCAACCTAGTTTTCCCATGTGGTCTGCCATCCAGGTACTGACCAGACTCAGCCCTGCTTAACCTCCACTAGACTAGTGGTCGCCAACCCGTCAATAACAATCGACTTGTAGATCTTCATCACTCTACTGGTAGTTCCTGAAAATGTCAGAAGAATATGTACAAGAAATGCTTAGTGATGTATTTCTTTTTAGTTTTCTTGATCAACTGCTGTCTTCAAATTTCAATATACAGCCTTCATCCCCAAGACATCCCACACCCCACAGGGACTCAAAGAAAAAAAAAAAGAAAAAAATTACATTAAGAATTTACATATTGTGTGTTTTACATGCTCAAACTTATCATTTTAAAAGTAGATGATATGGCATGTGTGTGCAAATAGGGAGCTTTGTGTTGCAATGCTCGCATTTTTTATGCTCGTCTGTGATTTTTTTTCTCTTTTTTTTAGTTTACAGTCACTACATATTATCTGAACACTGCTAATATCACAGTGCATTGTCACCTAAATTTTCAGCCCTCCAAATGTCATCCAGGTGCATCTTCACCAGTTTTGTTGGTTGCATCAATTTAAAAGCTTAAAATAGATTAAACTAGTGCTTTTACATAGTTCAAAAATGTTAAATTAAAGGTCTCTAAGTGGAAATGCAATTGAAAAAATGTAGCTTTAATTTCTGTCAATTTTGTTTTGCATGGGTAGATCTTGCCTTTCAGCAAGGCCAAGGTTAGGAATAGATTTAAATAAGACTGGTGAACATTGCACTAGACCAGGGCTATTCAATTAGTTTGTCATGGGGTCCAGTTCATGAAAAGTGTCCCAAACGAAGGGCCGGAGAGCTGTGACTTGCAATATGATTGAGGACAGAACTGCATATGCTGCATTTTTGCTCCTTAAGACACCCACGTTGGCTTTTTCTACATTAAAGTGCTAATATGTTGTATTTTGAAACTACATACGATCACTGCATTGTACAATGTGGCTTTTTTTAAACAAACATTCAAATGTAAACAACAAAAGCAGTGCATTGCTTAAGTAGGCTTTTACATTCAAAGACATTCATATGTTTTGGACTGCATGACAATTATGGATGCAGCAATTATAGATTTTGGTAGTACGATTATATAGTCTGAAGAATAATCATGGTTTCACGGTTATCAAGTCCAATGTAAATTTAAGCTTTATTAGGTAGGCCTAGTATTTAGATATTTAGATATGTAACTGTTGTTATCATCTGCATTAATATATACATAATCATTTTAATAATAATTCGTCTAACATATCTTTTGTTTACATTGCACTGAAAGCCACGCACAACCTCACCGCGATGTTTTCTACTGCGTGAGCCCGAAAAGCCTCGAGCGCATTGCTCTGTTTGCGCACGCACATCGGCATATATTCTTACATTAGAAATAACAAACTTGCGCGTGGAAAGAACGTGATATTGGAACGGCCCGCCACTATAGTTAATCCAGTGTGCGTGCGTATTGGCCTCGTTGTACAAGCTTGGAACTTTAAACTATCCCACAGGTAGCATAACTTTGTTTAGTTGGAGCAGTTTCGATAAAATGAATATAAAATATTCAAAGTAAAACATTTTTGTATACTAAATAAGGGTGCCACGGTGGCGTAGTGAGTAGCATGTTCGCCTCACAGCAAGAAGGTTGCTGGTTCAAGCCCCGGCTGGGTCAGTTGGCATTTCTGTGTGGAGTTTGCATTTTCTCCCCGTGGTTGCATGGGTTTCCTCTGGGTGCTCCGGTTTCCCCCACAAGTCCAAAGACATGGTATAGGTGAATTGGGTAGGCCAAAATTGTCCGTAGTGTATGAGTGTGTATGGATGTTTCCCAGAGATGGGTTGTGGCTGGAAGGGCATCCGCTGCATAAAACAAATTCTGGATAGTTGGCGGTTCATTCCGCTGTGGCGACCCCGGATTAATAAAGGGACTAAGCCAACAAGAAAATGAATGTATACTAAATCCCCTTTGTTTTTTTAAATATGCCTTAAATTATTTCAGATTCTCATTTAACATACTTTCTTTTTTTAGCGCAACTGTAGTAGTGCAACAGGATTATGTTTGTTTGTGTGCAAGTGTAGTAGTGCAACAGGATTATGTTTGTTTGTGTGCAACTGTAGTAGTGCAACAGGATTATGTTTGTTTGTGTGCAACTATAGTAGTGCAAAAGGATTATGTTTGTTTGTGTGCAACTGTAGTAGTGCAACAGGATTATGTTTGTGTGATTTTCTTTGTAAAACCAACAATGCTGTGTGTGTAAACCATTATTTAAAACAGCCATTTTTTAAATTACTTTAACAGTGATTGATTAAAACAGCAAAATCATGGTCGACCATTTGGTACAGCTGCAGTCAAAGTGTTACTAGATTTACCCAGGTATTTGTGATCATACAGCTCTTGCGTTAACAGCAGTTTTTCTTTTAATTATCTGATCCAATTCAGTAATAGTCTTACTATTTGCATAACACATCAGGCTGAAGGGTTGAATACTGAACGCCATATTTTATCAAGCTTATTCATAGGTATTTTCTACACATGGTGGCCAGAGCATTTAGCGTCTAAGCCCTAAAGGCACTAGGGAAGAGGAATGGAGAGCAATACAGGTTTATGAACACGACAAGCTTCCCCTGACTAATCCAGGCTTATTTATTGTCACAATTCTCATAATTTATTCTACTCAGAGTTTGCTTTTATTAAAGATGTCATTGTGTGGTTTGTGCCGCAGAATGGAGACCAAGTGCATGTTTAAATAAAAATAAATGAAGATAATGACTAATGGTAACTAACCACTTAGCAAGTCATTGTGTCTTAAAGGGAAAATTCACTGTCTTCCCATAACTGCATATTTTAATGAGAGCCATTAGGTCCTGTGCACACAGACCATTAAATGCTTCTCCGAGCTGCGGCTTGTGTGATTTGTGCACGCTGCAAGGCAAAGATTATCTGTGCCGAATTTGTGTTGATTGATAGTGTATTAAGGCTCTATTCATACTGTAGCTCAGTATTTGATGCATTAAGAGCGGTTTTGTATTCCACAAGCAAATAAACCCTTAATGGGATGCTCATTTCAACTTCATTTGCAACCTTTATCGATCTCACTTCTAACGTTTTAGTAATTTGTGGTCAGATGCAAGCTTTAAGGTCATGCCAACCATATACTGCTCTTATAGAAATATATGGACCATTTCAGAGTGGTGATGTAATTGGCTTAAGAACATTTCCTGCTTGTTGTCATAACTGTATCAAGAGGCAGTTTATTCATAAGCTGCTATCATAAGACTATTTATCAATATGTGGACTTTTTTTAGACTCTCGGAAGCTGTGGAAATGAAAAACGTAAAACAGGATATGCGTTAGGACCATTGTTATTTACATTCGTCAGATTGGTCTAAAGAATGGTCATTTCGAGGGGTGTAAACAAAAACAATGGTCCCAACCAGGGGCGTAAATCCCGGGGGACATGTCCCCTTCCATCCGAGGGTTGTCCCCCCCTCCCAAAAAAAAAAGTGTAAAACAATTGCACTCTGCATTGCGAAATATATATATATTTATACCTAAAATAATTATATTTGTAGAAAAAAAAACGCATTTCGCATTTAAAATGCGTTAAGAAACTGTTGAGTTCCCCCTCCTCTTCCTCACAGCGGTTTGGTCCACTGTCTTTCCCGGATTTCATCTCTCTGACTATGTGCGCACACACACAAGTCAAGTGTGGTTGCGGCTCGGTTCTAGATGATCGCCAGTAAGGAGGGTACTTTACTCACTGTAAATAAAGCGACTATCTTTAATGTTGTTGATACAGACTCATTTATCAATTATTTGCAGTAAAAATGCTGATTACTGATGGATTTTCCATATGTCTGCTATATTAGCGATTGAAATATTACCTAACTAGCTAACGTTAGCGTTAGCTTGTTGCAAAGTGCAAAATACCAATGTCACAATGATAAAATACTGATACTAATAATAAAATACTAATGTCAATCACAGGCAAAGGAGAAGGAGATTATTGAGGGACAGCAGATCACGGTCAGTCAGATGTACAGTGTCAGGTAAGCGGGTGAAGGGATAATGTAATGACAGAGTTTTTATTTGGATGAGCAGTTTCTTTAGTGTTTTTAGTGTTGCTCAGCAGATGAACATCACAGGCTCACCTATTTACAGTACGATCTGTCGATTTAACAAGTGTAATGTAAACAAGTTAGTTATTATGAGTTTAGAAAACATATCTTCCTGCATGTCTTCTGCTTCAGGAGTCAGTCTGTTGACCGTACACCACATAAATAATCTGAAGAAAAATCTGCTGTGATTGAACCTGAGAAAAACTTTGACAATAACCATAATGACGCAGTCTCCATGCTGCAATAATAATGATAGAGCCAAAGTGTTTAACTGGGGACATATCTTTAGAAGTACAATTTGACTGTATTATTTGTGTCCCCTTCCAAAAAATCGCTCAAGGGAAATTTTATATATATTGTCCCCCCCTAGTGTTAAATGAGATTTACGCCCTTGGTCCCAACGTATTTCCTGTTTTACATTTTTCATTTCCATGCCTTTCGAGAGTCCAAAAAGAGCCACATATTGATAAATAATCTTATGATAACTGTTTTAACATTAAGTTATGATTGAACTGCCTCTTCAAGCAGGAAATGTTCATGGGCCAATGGCATGACCACATTGAAATGGTCTATAATCATGTTTGTTGGCAATTTATGTAGGACTGACTCTTCTCTGATGAATCACTAACAGCTTGAAAGAGTGTAGCCTAATGAAAACATAAAGGATCTTAAAAACAAAAGTTCTGCATATTTTTGAGCTGCACAATTAATGAAAGGTGATTGTGTGCTAGGGCTGTATGTGCATACGCATGTATTGTGAATTAGGTCGAATGTTTTACGAGAAGTTCAAATGTGTGTATAAATATGCGCAATTATTAGTGAATGAGACCCATTGTTTCTTCTTGTGTCTAGAACATTTCCTTTATAGCAAGCTGATTACCATCATAAAGTCCAAATGAACTTTGTGAATGCCTCAGTTTCGCTCGAGGTGTATCATCTTTTAAGGCTCTTGTTACCTTGACAATGTTTATGTTGTTAAGGTGCAGTTCTGTAGGGTCATACATACTCGTGGGTTAGGAACAGTTTAAACTGCGCCCAGGTATGATGGCATGTTGGCTGGTTTGATGAGCTTTAGGTAAAGATAAAGAACTCACCGCACGATGTTGTCATGCAGTCGATCGTGTGTTTCCAACCTCAGACTATAAATATTCTCTGCAGCTTATTATTATGTATACAACGCATTTGCTAATAATATGCAGTGTGCTACATTAGGCTCTTCCTTTTATCATCGCCAAGGGAATGAAAGTGCAACAGCAACTGTCTCCAATAATTCATAATATATTGGTAATTTGTTTTTTGCTTTTTCTCCAGCAACTATGTAAATGAGTGGCACACACTTTATCTAATCTTAGTTTTCTGTCATTTTAAGTGTTCGTTCTGCTCTTCATTGAGTGTTTGTTTTTAGATGGTGTTTCCCGCACTGGAGCAGCTCTCTTTAATGAACTGAGAAATGCCGTGTTTGGAAAAGTGGCTCAGAGCTCCATCAGGAGGATAGCCAAGAATGTGTTTCTCCATCTTCATAACCTGGATCTGGGCTTCCACCTCAGCAGACAGACAGGAGCGCTGTCCAAAGCAATCGACCGCGGAACTCGAGGAATCAGCTTTGTGCTCAGCGCACTGGTCTTTAACCTGGGGCCTACTCTTTTTGAAATGATGCTTGTCAGTGGCATATTGGTAAGTTCTTATGGAATCCCCATATTTTTATAAGTTTATAAAGTCGTGATTTTTACCATAAAGCGGCAGTCACACTGCACATTTTGCCATTCATTAATAAGCATGCAAATGCAAGAGAGGAGATGCAAGCTTGTGCATAAACTTTCACATGTCAGTGTATTTGAAAGTTCAAGATTGGTGAACTCTGACTTGATTCTGACTCTGACTCTAAGACCATGGCTTAAGGCTATCCCCTAAAGAGATAGTTCACACAAATAAATGAAAGTTCCTTTTAAAGGTGCTGTATGTTTTTGTTTAAGTTTTTGTCTCTTCTAAAGCATAAAAATACCATAACATATTACCATAATTTGCAGATATTTAAGAAACATGCCAAGTGAACATACTTGTTTATCTGAAAAACAGTGCTATCTAACTATATCTGCTGCAGCTTTCAGTATATGGCAATAAATGTCATTTAAAGGGCATTCAAACTCACATTGTTAGGGTTTAACACTAAATAAAGCACGTTCAGCAAACAGACACGGTTGTTAAATGGCCTCGGCGATCACAGCGGATCCATTATAAACGGTGACGCGGTGGAGAAAACTCGCTCTGCAGACACGATTGTGTCTGGATCCACAACTAACGTTATTGTTGTAACAGCTGAGAGAGATACACCTCACGAATACGCCAGCAGGTTAAAACAGCCACAGACTGAGAGAGAGAGAGAGTTTACAGCATTCATCGTCTCCATAGTCATTGGAAAACTGTCCAGCACATAGTGAGCTTTGCACAGTTGTCTGCTTTTAAAGTAGTTGGAGCATTTTAATTACTCCCAGTCGACTTCCTCGCTATAGTAAGTTAACACCATTTATTCCATGTTCTGTTGAAATTCTTGATTCTGATTGGCTGGAGGGTGTGCATTATTTTCGTTGAAATGCACAGGTAGTTCCAGTCAGTTTTGATCACTGTTGGAAATAAATGCGCTTCTCCCAAATGTTTACAGTTACTATAGCAACTCGCATGTGCTGCGCATGGATCCGATGAGGGCTATTAATGGAGAACGGGAAATCTGCAAAATTAAGGAAAATACTCATAAACTATGCCACAAAATCAAGTTTTAAGAGTTTTTCAAGCGAGAATGTAGTTATTTTAAAGTCAAATCGGCAGTTTGTGTGTAAGAAAATTGCGTTTTTGAAATGTTAAAAGCTATAGGCAATCAGCGGCAGCTCGGCGAACAGCTCCCCCCGAGGGAAGCTTTATGTCGGCTAGAGAATCTTTGGACATTTGAACATTTTTTTGTTTTTCTCAGGTGTATTATTGTTTTCTTCACGGAGGCCTCCACGTTGTGCATAAAAATCCTTTAACGCACGGCAAGCAGTTGATTATCCCTTACATATAACACCAGTCCAGTCTATGACGTCAGTACATATAATAACCGGTTATGATTATTACTGAACCAATACCAAATTGTTTGCATGTGCATCGAAGAAACAATTTATTTTGGCACCCCTAATGATTACACCATAACAAAGGCACCGTAAAATAAAACGTGTAACTCAATTCCTCCAGCAAGCAATGCAGTTAATTAGTCCAATTTTAGGTTGAGCGAATTTGCTTGCATGGTCAGCATTTTCAGCAGTTTGAATCGATTTGACACATTTGATTTTGAAGCAGTTAGTCTTGAGTCTTTATAGTCGTGTTGTTGTTTGTGCTGGAGATAATCAGCAGGACATGCTTTCGCTGCCTGTGCACTGTGTGACATTAAACTCTTTGAATCTGAGTTTGTGTTAACAAGCACCCTGTTAGTAGAACCATAGCAACATATGCTACGATAAAGTAAAATACAGATTTTTATGGTCATTTCGAGCTCATGTCCTTATTTTTAATGGATAGTCATGTACTGAATTGGACAATGTCTGGAAATAACTGTTGTTTTTGTTGATGTTCAGCAGACTGTGTATTCATAATGCTAAATATATAGAATAAAAAGTAATAGGCTTATCTGAGACATAGTATTGTGATGCTCCCGAGTGCAACACTTCATTAACCCTCTTACTAGTGCTTGCTTAAAAGAACTGCATATCTCCTGAAGTCAAATGATAGCTTTGTGTAAACAATGGAAACTTTATTTATTTATGAAAATCTCCCCTTTCGATTCGACTGTTTACTGGAGGGAAGTACATCCACGGATATAAACAACTTTTCTCAAACATTTAGTCTTCAGTTTTCCTACTAATAATTTATTTTAAAACAAGTACTTCCAAACTGCAGCTCATTTAAACCGACTTTATGCTTAAAAAAAAAAAAATATATATATATATATATATATATATATATATATGGATTATCACAGGTTTATAAAACATTATTTTATCCATGTACATTTAAAAAAATGTGGCCTATGACATCTTAAATCAAAGTTAAGTCCCCTTTCATCAACTTAACAAAACCAAGTCCCATCATAAGTTTTTCTAGTTGGTGTTTTGCTCATACTTTTGCAATCAGAATTATTAACCCCCTTTGATTTTTTTTTCTTTTTTAAATATTTCCCAAATTATGTTTAACAGAGCAAGGAAATTTTCACAGCATGTCTGATAATATTTTTTCTTCTGGAGAAAGTCTTATTTGTTTTATTTTGGCTAGAATAAAAGCAGCTTATAACTTTAAAAAGAAAATATTTTAAGATCAAAATCTTTTGCCTCTTTAAGCTATATTTTTTCGATAGTTTACAGAACAAACCATCGTTATACAGTAACTTGGCTAATTACCCTAACCTGCCTAGTTAACCTAATTAACCTAGTTAAAATTTTTAAATTTTTAAATTTTAAAACCTTTAAATTTTGTTTTAAGCCATATAGAAGTGTCTATAAAAAAATATCTAGTAAAATATTATTTACTGTCATCATGCCAAAGATAAAAGAAATCAGTTATTAGAAATTAGTTATTAAAACTATTATGTTTTACTATGTACTCTTACTATAAACTACATACTCTCTGTTATAACAGAAATTGAGGAAAAAATAAATTGGGTGGCTAATAAATCAGGGAGGCTAATAATTCTGATTGCAACTGTATGTGCCATGATTATAAATAAAAAGGTTCATAAGGTGTTCATGGCATATGTTTTTAGAATATGTATCCTGAGATAATTTTGTATCAGACATAGTGTGGCCTGAAATTCACATTTGCAGATTTTAAATAATTAATGCTAAATCCTATCAACATTTGTTTAAAAAAAGCACATCTGAAAGAATGAAAAGGCATCTACACTACCTGACAAAAGTCTTGTCGTCTATTCCGGTTGTAAGAGCAACAAATGATAACTTGATTTAACTTGACTAGTTGATCATTTGGAAAAGTGGCTGAAAGTAGATTTTTCTGATGAATCATCTGTTGAACTGCATCCCAATCATCCCAAATACTGCAGAAGACCTATTGGAACCTGCATGGACCCAAGATTCTCACAGAAATCAGTCAAGTTTGGTGAAGGAAAAGTCATTGTTTTGGGTTACATTCAGTGTGGGGGCTTGTGAGATATCTGCAGAGTGGATGACAACATCAACAGCCTGAGGTATTAATCTGTGCTGCCCATTACATTACAAACCAGAGGAGAGGACAAATTCATCAGCAGGATAGCGCTCCTTCTCATACTTCAGCCTCCACATCAAAGTTCCTGAAAGCAAAGATGTTCAAAGTCCTCCGGGATTGGCCAGCCCAGTCACCAGACATGAACTGTATTGAGGATGTCTGGGGTAAGATAAAGGAGGATGCATTGAACATGAATCCAAAGAATCTTAATGAAATCTGGGAGTCCTGCAAGAATACTTTCTTTGCCATTCCAGATGACTTTATTAAAAAGATATTTAAGTCATTGCAGAGATGTATGGATGCAGTCCTCCAAGCTCATGGCAGTCATACACAATATTAAATCTTTTTCTACTGCACCAAGACTTTATATTCTATACTGTACATTATTTCTGTTAAGTGATAAGACTTCTGTCTAAGCAAAGTCAGACCATACTGTCCTAATGAAATAATTAATTATTTTGTAAAATAAGCGTACTCTGCCTTTCATATAAGCCACTTTTGATACCAAATGATCAACTAGAAGTTATTATTTGTTGTTCCTAAAACATGGATATGCGACAAGACTATTGTCAGGTAGTGTATATGAAGACATGTCACTTTTTCAGTAATCAACCGCTGTTCTGTTCTGTTTTTTTCTTTGCAGTATTATAAATGTGGGGGTCACTTTGCTCTGGTCACTCTAGGAACTCTTTCGGCATACACTGCTTTCACAGTCGCTGTTACACAATGGAGGTACTGCATGTGTCTCTCAAATAGCAGTTATTTTTGTAACAATGAATGCATTTTGTCATTTTGTTCAGTGCTATATAACAGTAACCCATCTATGTTTTTGATCAGGACGCAGTTCAGGATTGAGATGAATAAGGCTGATAACGAGGCGGGAAACGCTGCTATCGATTCTCTGCTCAATTATGAAACTGTCAAGGTGAGTAACGTGATAAACTCAGTTGCCATTGTTATACCTTTATTGGCTTATGACATACTCTCCGTTGTGTTTTATTGTTTTCTACACTCTCAGAAATAAAGGTACGCGAGCTGTCACTAGGGTGGTACCTTTTCAAAAGGTACACATTTGTACTTAAAGGGTATATATTACTCAAAAGTATATATTACTACCCAAAATTTTAAGAGAAACACTTAAGTATTTTTTAGGTTCTATTATGTACCCTTGATGTATTAATATGGACCCATTAGGTACAAATGTGTACCTTTTGAAAAGGTACCACCCCAGCTCGCGTACCTTTTTTTCTAAAAGAGTGTAGCACCAGAATAAACATTTTTTCATCATTTATTCAAAGTCATTCCACAAGTACAATCTCAAAAGTGTGCTTGCTCAAGGACTAATGAGTTTTTTTTTTTTTTTTTTTTTACCTGTTGGGCAATCAGGTTTGAATTTGGCATGTTTGATTTTTTTATTTTATATATATTTTTTTTTTATCCTTTCGTGCTGTTGAGGATGTTTTCATCCACTCTGGGATGATTATTAGTCTTAATTTGGCCACAACTTTCTCTGGGTTTCAGCAGTTAAAATAATTTTTGGTGACAAGTCTGTTTTTGACATATTTTTGGAAAATGCTTTGAAATTTTTCCAATACTCAAAAATACACTCTGGGTAAATTTACCGCCCTTCGTTATGTTAATGGATTTTTTGCCCCATTGACTTTCATTATAAGGACATTTTTTGATTGCAAAGCCATGACACCGTTATTATGTATTTATTATTATTGGTGGTGTCCTTTTAGAAAAGAGGTAAAATTTGTCAATTTTGCTGTTGATCATCAGTTGCAGTGCAGAAAATCTTAGTTTCTGGCTCTGGATTTATATAGGGTGTAGTGTTTGTATGTCTGTAAGTGGGAGACTTCATAAAACACTAAATAAAAGCTAGAAACTTTTTTTAATAGGCCGGTTAATGATGCCAACAGAGAAAACCACCAACAATCAAGAATGCATAATTATTTGATGTCATTATAATAGGAGTCAATGGGGCAAAAACAGCCACTGATATAACAAAAGGGTTGAAAATTTGAACAATACACAAGGTTTAATTAGTCTGTAGTTTGAGAATAGGTATTTAAAAGCATTCCCAGAGTTCCGGTTTTACATTTTAGGTGAAGGAAATATGTCACTCTTGACATGGATTATCATCTTGAGCAGCCCGCGGAGAGGCGGTATAATCATAATAAGGAGAATAAACCTAATTTTTTTTTTTTATGAAATTCTTACAATTGATGAACCATTTGACATCATGACTCACAAAACAAGTGGAAAAACTTTTACTCAGTATAATGTTTATTTTGATATCACTGCTGAGGACTAATGTTTTTTTATTTATTTATAATGAATATGGTGGAAAATATTATATTTACCAATTGTTTTAAAACCTTAAATATACTTATGACATATTCATATGTACGCATAATTTGTTCATATATTAAAGGTGCCATAGAATGCATCGATTCCAATATATTAAACTGTTCACTCATATCTACATAGAAGGTATGAGCAAAAGGTATAAGCAAAAATCTACAAGAAATTGTTTTACAATATTATGTAAACCTTGGGAATTGACCTTATATGATGTGGTTGGTTTTGACCATATTTGGAAGGGTTGTGAATATTAATGAGCTCTGCTCCTGTTGCTTATGTCAGTATCAGGGTGCTTTCACACCTGTAGATCGATTGTTTAGTTTTGTTCCAAAACAGGGATTATAATTGTCACAATGTTTGTTTTTGTTCTTGATGCGGTTTGCTTTCACACGGCAAAAATTCTGAACAAACCAGAATAGTTTAAACAAGTCACGTGCGAGTAAACTCTCCCCACAGTTACAGGGTTTATTTTTCAGAGTCCCACAGATTCCACTCAGCTGTCATACGTCATTATTATAATATTAGAAAATATCAGATCTTAATTTCAGTCAAATTTCATAATGGATAAACAGCTGTAGTTAATATTTCAGCATGCTTTCACTTTCGTATTCAGCATGAAACGCACATTTACCGGTAAGAATGATGACATCCCATCCTACTATTAATTTTCTTTTGATATAGCTATATATATGGCTAAAGACATAACCATAATACATTGTGATATTGCCTGGATTGTTATATCATTGGATCGTATTGCTTTCTCAATACAGTCAATCTGCTCTAGAGTTCGTTTCAATCGAGGCTAGATTTTGATCATTTGTTTTGGCACGGATCAGAGGGCGATTGCTGGATTCATCAAATCGCGCTAACGGTAGAAACACACCAGGTTCCGAAACAAACGTCTTGGTGTGAAAGCGCACCCTCTGACTCTCTCACACTCACACACATGTACACACGAAGATGTATTTACTGTTGTATTTTGTGGGTTTAACTTATTTGAAAACAGAGACCTGAGCTAATGTTAATATTTGCTTAACGGATGAGTAATTAACATCCTTCAACTATTTAACTTTAACAAACATAGCAAATACATCAGGGGTGCTCAAACCTGGGGATCTACCTTCCTGCAGATTTCAGTTGCAGCCCATATCAAACACACCTGTCTGTAATTATCAAGTGCTGTTCAAGTCCTAAGTAATTGGTTCAGGTGTGTTTGATCAGGGCTGAAGCTGAAATTTGCAGGAAGGTAGATCTCCGGGAACAGGATTGAGTAGGCCTGGTATACATGTTAAATTAACAAAATATACATTTAAACAGACAGAATTGCATTGACATTTCAGAATGGCATTTATCAAATTTATAATCCATATGTATTTATGTATACTCGTGATTATGCATGGCTCCCACTTTTCCCAACTGTTCCTTTACTCCTCTTTAAAACCCTGTCCCGTTTTCCAAATAAACAGTCCTATGTTCAAAGTATATTACAAGTTTAGATCTTAAATAAAGTAAAAAATGATCGTTGTTGTAATTTCATTCTCACAATTGGTCAGGATTTTTACACTCACAGGATTTACATGAGAACGAGGAAGCAATAGTTTTTCCACAGTGCTCTAAATATTCAGCTATGCCTTGTTATATCCAGATTTTTATTCAGTGGCACCTTTAAATATATAAATAATCTCATATGTTCTTCTATATATAAAAGTTGTGCTGAAATATAGCGCTTTAAGTCACTTTATGAAATTCTTTACATGATTAATATGTTGGTACTTGGCATTGCAGCTTAATGTCACTTTTAATTGTTTATCAGTTTGAAAAATTAGAGTTAACAGGGCAATCAGTTTTGTGCCAATTGTGAAATGCAATCATTTCTATGGTAAATGTGCAATGGCTGGAATACTCCATGCCCTTTTACAGATTTGTACACATTTATTTGTATGTATTATAATTCCTAATAAGCTATTATGCTCGGTTTCTGATTCTAACATTAGATCTTCTGCCCTTCAGCTCAGCCTGTTTAGTGTTATTGTGAAGAGCTGATACATTTTGTCACCAGCTTTGTTTCCTGTCACTGGTGTCAATGCATGTGGATTTAGTATCACTTTAAGCCAGTGTGCATGCATAATGAGATCTACTCCCACTCGAAATCCGTTACACTAGCACATATAGCACTATCTGTCTGTTCTCCTATAAACGCGCTTGTCTGTAAAGCGGCCCCACTCATGAAGCGATTCTCCAAACATTTCACTTGCCCTGATAATTGGCACAAGAGTCTTTGCTGAGTTTGATGAGCTGTAATGGAATGTTCTGAATGTCATGACCGTCTAGAAGAGCTGTCTGTTATGTGTTAATAATGGTGCAGAGATTACCCTGTTGCTAATAAGATGCGCCATCTTTCTGCACCATCTTTCTACAGTACCAGCTTCTTGTGTTCATTATTGTTTTTATGAAAATTGAGTGCTGCTTTTCCAAGCTACATACAATAGTGTATTGTGTACCTGAATTAGGGTTTCAAATAAATTATTTAGGTTCAAATTATGTAGAATAGATATAAGGGATGTTGTTGCACCAAATGGCTGCATGTTAAAGGTGCAGTAAGCTTGACGCCCAGTGGTTGAACTAGGTATAACATGCCTGCTTCAAAACACACTCAAGTACAGGTTGCCTGATTGATTTAAGGCTGATTTAAACCATGTTTTAGATAAAAGCAACGGCACTCGATAGAAGGAATATTTTCAATATTAAAAGGAGTTTTTGTTCTAACCAACATCTGAATTTTTGATTTTAGAAATGGCTTCTGTTTCTTGCTGCTGAACAACAAGATAAACTGAGAATATTTACCTCGGGTACACCTTATGTGCTTTATTCAGTGTTAAATGCTAATAATGTTAGTTGAATGTCATTTTACATGATATTTATTACTATAGGCTATACTGAAAGCAGCAGCTGATAGTTTAAAGGTGCAGTATGTAAGTTTGACACACAGTGGTTAAACTAGGTATTGCACTCCTGGATCAAAACAAACGCAAGCTCAGGTTACCAGATTGAGGTAACAAGTGTTTTAAACTGCGTTCTAAATAAAAGCAACGGCACCCAATATAGAAGGAATATTTTTCATATTAAAAAGAGTTTTTGTCCTAACCAACACCTGGAATTGATATATTAGAAACGGCTTCTATTTCTCACAGGTGAACAACAAAAACTGACAATGATCACCTCAGGTACACCTCGTGCTTTATTCAGTGTTGAATGCTAACAATTTGAGTTTGAATGCTATTTTACATTATATTTATTGCCATATACTAAAAGCAGCAGCATTTAGTTCACCCTTACATTTTGAAAATAAAATAAAACAGTTTGAAATTGAACTTTAGAAGTGATTCAGCAACTACATTTGATAATGTAAAGATGGTTAATATGTATTAAGTAGATTATAAACCTTACCGTTTTGTGAGTGAGTGCATATTCTGTGCTTCTGAATGGCTGTATTTATCTTTCTGTCATGTTTCATCTGGTGCAAACAGCCAAATTGCTCATCACTGCATATCTCGTCACAAAGTGTGTTGTTAGGACACGTGGTTACAATGTAACCTGCACACCTAATGTTTACGTTCGTAATATTTATGTAATTTGCTAATTAATAACCTCGTGTGGAACTGATTTGGTCTAATTTGGTAGTCTGCTACTGTCCTCAGGAGGTTGCATTTTGGTCACGGACCCATGCTTTCAGAGCCTTTCTGAATGAATGAATGAAATACATGGTTTTCCACCAAGGCAACCCAGGGTGCTGAAATGTAATTGGCTAAACTGACATCGGGCTGGTTAAAATTACCAAAACAAAGACAGTATTCACTTAGTATTCACAAGTACGTTCACTTCGCATGTTTCTGCTAACATATTATGGTATTTTTTATGGTTTAGAAGAGTCAAATACTTACATAGAGCACCTTTATCTCAGATCTTGAAAATAAATTAACCCTTTTGAAACAACTTTAGAACTGTGACTCAGTATAAACCAACACATATCAGTGATTCAGCATTTGCATTCAATAATGTTAAAGATGTTTAATATGTATTAATTTGATTTTAAAACTTTTTGTTGGAGTTCAGTAAGTACACTATTCTGTGCTTCTGAATGGCTGTATTTTAAAGTTTCTGGTGCAAACTGCCAAATTTCTTGTCATGTAGTGTGTTGACACAGGGTTACAATGTAACCTGCTCACCTAATGTTTACATTCATAATATTTAAATTGCTAATTAATAACCAACTAATTAATGACCATCTTATGTGGAACTCAGATTCTGTGTCTCATTTCAGAGGCTGCTACTATCCACCGGAGGTCATATTTCAGTCACAGACGCACACTTTGAGAGCCTTGACTGAAAGAATAAATTACGCGACACTGGGTGCTGAAATATAATCAGCTTAATTGACATTGGGCTGTTCAAAAGAACCAAAACAAAGAGAGACATTCCAGCACGTAACGCACTTTCTCGAAGCAGAATATCTGACTTCAGCATTGTTTTCCAGATAAACAAGAATGTTCACATAGCATGTTTTTTAAATATCCGCAAACATATTATAGTATTTTTATGCTTTAGAAAAGTCAAATACAGCTTACATACAGTACCTTTAATGTGTTGGGAAAAAGTGAAGCTCACTTTGCAATCAAATTTACTTGATCTTTGTTTCCCTTGTGCTCTTCATAATCCTGTCAATGCCCTCCACTGGAACAACAGTCACTGTTTATCGGCACGCCCTTGTTTGTCACATTTCAGAGCTAATTAATTGTGGCGCACTTCTATTTCAGAGCAGCAGCGCTCTCTGTGCAGCTGTCTTCTCTCCCATCGTCCTTACTGCTGAAGAGTCTCAGATGTTTCAGCCACTCAATAACATATTTGCGCCTGTGATGTTATTAGTCTTTGGTTTACTCAGCTGGTGATGTTTGGAGAGGTGTAGTTGTAGCTTTAATGACAGCTGGATATACGATCAAGGTATCAGCGACATGTACACAGTACATGCTTTATTTCACATCACAGAGACTGTTTCCTGGTTATATGAAGACAGACAGTTAGTTCACCCCAAATTCAGAAAATTCTGTTATTAATTACTCACCCTCATGTTGTTCAAATCTCCTGAGGCCTTTGTTTATCTTCAGAACAAAAGTGAAGATATTTTGGATGACAAATATGACCCCCCCTCATTCTCTCTCTTT
>CAIGQQ010004432.1:2975011-2986555 GCA_903798035.1 Danio albolineatus | reverse complement strand
TGAATACAAACAATTGTATTCATTGTAAAGTTGTTTTGCGAGTTGAGAACATTTAATTATAAAGTAGAAACAATTTTGCTTAGTCCTCCTTAACATTAGCCAGTTGCTAAGACAGGTCAGTCTGTTGACATTATCGGGTGACAACACACACACGCACACAGACAGAGAGAGAGAGAGCGCGCGCAGTACAGCACACTCCCTTCAGATCATCCCCACGCACCACTACGATTCTTAAAGTATGACTGTATTTCTCAAGCAAGGATTCTGATACAGCAACGCGAAGCAGACGCTTTACAAAAGTTGCGTGTAGGGGGGAAACACGTCAAACTTAATGAAACATTTGAGGGTGCTTGGAATCAACTTAGAGAGGAATGGGCTGTCTTTGACAGCTTGCGACATCATCTGGCACTTTCACTGAGGACATTTAAATGGATCCATATTATCCATATTACCTTTTTTATCCATATTCCTTTGCTCATTAAACACACGCAGGGCTGGAGCAAGTTGAACTGGTGCTCTAGGCGAACGGTGATCGCGCCACCCTCAACCCGAGAGTGAAAAAGAAAGTGACCGGTTCGCGGATGAACGTAAGGACCGGGAGGGAGGGGTTAGGTGTCGCGAATTAAAGTGAGGACCGGGGGGTTCCCTCACTATTCTGCCGCCTTTGTCAGCCGCCTAGGTCGCCTCTATGGACGCGCCGGCCCTGAACACACGTCGGCCACAATAGGAAATAAAAAAAACTGCCACTGCGTTAAATGCATTATTTTTTAACAAGTTAAATATTTCAATAGTTTTAGTAACTTTTAATAACTCGTTTGTCTTTACCATGATGACGGTACATAATATGTTACTGCTTATTTTGGAAGATACTAGTATTCAGCTTAAAGTGCAATTTAAAGACTTCAGTAGGTTAATTAGGTTAACTAGGCAAGTGAAGTTAATTAGGGAAGTCATTAGGGAAAGAGTTATTTGTTTGTTCTGTAGCTTAAAAAATATATTTAGAAACAATAATGTTAAAGGTTTGCCTATTAACATGTATGAAAACTTTTCCATAGCTAAACATATGGACATATTATTTAATCAGCACATCACGTCATTAATTTCATTTACACATAGCTATTTGGCAGACACTTTTGTTGAGTAGATTTAATTCAGTAAGATGACATGTTTTTACACGCACGTACATAAAAACACACCACCCTAAAATGAGTTCAATCATAAGCAGTGTTTTGACAAAAGTGCTTGCTCCGAGTAAACGTCTCTGCTCTGATTTCACACTTTATTAAGTTACATTTAATAACTATGTTAAGCCGTACCTCTATTTCTGCTTTCCAGACCCAAATTTAAAAACTCATAAAATCTTAAGGCTCCTAAATACATGTCAAAGTTTGCCCACAACAATTTAGTTGCAAACACTAGTGAGCTGCTTGCACTTTAGTGCCACAAATCTCATATTTATTACTCTGCGCTTAAGGATACTAAAAAAGGAATGGGATATAAGCATGAAATGGACTCCGCACACAGGAATTTAATCAGAGGAACATAACCACAAATGAGACCCAGCGTTGAAAGGATGACGCTATATATTTCAAGTAGCGTTTAGCATATAGCCTTAAAGTTATACAGTATCATTTTATTTCAAGAGTATTTATAAAACCGATATATATGATATAGAAAAATGTTTTATTGGTGATTGCAGCTGGTTGGCAGCAGTTTTATTATGGCTTTTATTGAGAAATCAATCTGACTTGGCTGATAAAATCCACGTAATTACAGTAAATGACAGACATGCACAAAAATGCTTAAACTAAACATTATATTAATTATTCAAACAACTTTAATGCAATTTAGTTAAAACTGTGGTCCCACTTTATGTTGTAGATGTGTAAGTAGTATGTAACTACAGTGTATGAACACACTGGTACATAGTATTTACTTGTGTAATATTGGTGTAACTACACATGTAACAACCCACTGAATAGTATGTGTAAGCTCAAATGTGTAACAGGACATTGGTAACAACACTAAGAAAGTACACATCTGTAACAAGAATTATGTAAGTGCATAGCAATATGTACTTGCAGGTGTTTTCCTACTTCCACACCTGTTTGCATACCATGTACTGTACTTGTGAACACTGTATGGCAGAACTAATGCTGCATGAGAAGGTTTCACCTTGTGATACCAGTGTAATTACAGGGTAAACACTAAGAAATCACGGTGCAAATTTTGTTCATCCCTAAACTGGCTGTCACACACAACATATTGAAAGGGCTTGGGTTGCCATCAAGGCACAGGTGTCAAGATTAAGGGGTAAAAAGACCATTTGAAAAAGAACATTTGAAATTCATTCAGTGGCACTACTGGCTGGGAAGGCGAAATAGTAAAGGTGCCTTAGCACAGCTGATAAATGACATTAGATAAGTAACACTGTAGTTACAAACTACTTACACGTCTAGTTACCATGTAAGTTCACAGGTAATAGCGACTATGAAGTGGGACCAACACGGTTAAGCTTATTTTTATATTTCACTCATATTAATAATTACTGTTGCTTACTGAAGGTTAAAGATTAATATTCGAAATTCAATTAATATCGGTAAATCATTCATTCGTTCATTTTTCTACGGCTTGGTCCCTGATTATCACAGCGAAATGAACCGCCAACTATTCCAGCATATGTTTTACGCAGCGAATGACCCTCCAGCCACAGCCCATTACTGGGAAACACTCATATATGCTTTCACACACATGCACTCATACACTACGGCCAATTTAGTTCATCCAATTCACCTTTCACATGTCTTTGAACCGAGGGAAAACCGGAGGGATTAATATATCAATGTCAAAAATAGTAATTCCATGTATTTTATGTGAAATACACCTACTTTATAGTAGTTTACAGAGCAAAATGTTGTTTTAATTCTAGTATGGATTGTTTGTTAATAATAACATTTTTGTTTTTCTTTATTGTAAAAGGCCTACAAGCTTAAAGGTGTATAATTAAATGGTTATCAGTTCATAATAGCATTAAATTGGGTGGAACATACTGTATGAATAGGAATACTACACTTGATATTACACCAATAATGGGCAATTAAATACTGTGGATTTTTCTAAATCCAAAGTAATTATTTACGACCATAAAACTGTAACTTACATTTTGTCGCAAAAAAACTCAAATGAGCTGAGCATTTCTTATAGCAATTATGGTAAACTTTAATCTTTGTTTTCTTTTTTCTTATTAATTTAAACTTTTATTGATATTAATGCTTTAAAAAGCAGATTATAATGTTCTAATATTCTGCTGTTTTAGTCGTAGTCGTAAAAAGAGCAAATACAAAATGGGTATAATAGTAGCTGAGACTCATCATGGGTAATATTATTTGTATTCCTAAAGTCAGTGTTAGAGGAACTGAGCTTAGTGAGTTAAATAAATAAATCTTCAATCTTTTCAGTTGTGTTAAATCACATTGTGTTGAATCAAATTGAATTGATATCAGATCATACTGCATTGTGATAGGTGTGAATCATATGGTATTAATTGTATGGTAATTGTCATATGGTAATTGTATTGACAGCATTTTAACCAGAATTACTTGCAGAAGTACTTTTTCAGTAATGAGTAAATAAATGACTGCTTCCCCTGTTATAACGCCATTTTACTGACAATAAAATGTGGAGTTACATAATTTATATCGAATTTGCAATTGACCTCACAGATGCAGATTCGTCTGACTCTGTCGACCTGCTCTTGTGTGTGTGAGTGGGGTATATAACTGATAATGATTGGTGTGTGTGTGTAGGGGTTGGACAACCACATAACTAATGATGTTTGGCTAAAAATGCATATAATGCTTTCAAAATGTAGACAGAGCCACTGCATTTAAAGCAGGTTAAACTAGTTTTGTATTGTTTTGACATACGAAAATAATCAATAGAAGCAATACAAGTCAATCATGTCAGTATTTTGAAAAAGGACTTACAGTGAGAGAGTATTATAAAAATTATCATATTTACAAGCAGTAAATGTGGTCGATATTATAAATGCGGCTAAATTATAATATTTTTAGCAGTAATGCATTCAATGTACCAGTCTGTTGTGGTAAAGGAGCTGAGCCGAAAGGCAAAGCTTTCGATTTACCAGTCAATCTACCGGCCCCGGAAAAGCAGTTGAAAATCAATAAATGATGAATAATATTTACAACAAAATAATCAAACTAATAGATGTTTCTCGTTTTGACCTATACAGCAAATATTAAAATATTATTCACCTTATTCTACAGAAAATCCGCTTGTTTTTGCTAGAAAACCAGACAACAGTCAAACTACTTGCTCTACAAACAACTGTGTTAATGACTATACTTAAAAAGTAGAATAACACGATAAGAAAATATTAGTTTGCAATATCAAGCAGCATAACAAGCGATTCCAATGGCTGTGCTTACTCGTACATGGAGAATAAGGTCAATAGAATAGTGTAAAATGTTTTGTAATAATAATTAATTACATTTAATTTCAAATTCATATTTCATCAATTTTTTTCATATTCTGTTTGTAACTTTGTTGTATAATAGCAATAGTTACTTTTCCAGGTAATTTGTTACATATATTATGATGTGATTCAATTACTGTGTCCATTACTATTTGTGAGAATTAACTAGTAACTTTAAGTAATATGCACAACATTAATTGGTAGGTGGTTCATATGTATATTTAATGCATCATTGTCAATGCATCAAGATGCATGTCACATCAGCCTCAGTTCTGTGGATGTTATGGCTATGATATAGCACACCTCTTATTCCAAGCAGCTTTATGTATGTACAAGACTGAAATAAAAGGTAAAATTAGCTGCAAATCTCTTAAAGACGACTCCATTATTCATTCTGTGTCAACATGATGCAGATTTCCTTCCATTCTACCTGTCTTTTCACATCTGACTCCTCCTCATTTCTCTCATCTTTGTGACTCAGGGGAAGGTGGCAGAGCGTGGAAATCATCAAGCTCTTCTGGACACACCAGGCAGCCTGTATGCCAACCTGTGGAATACACAAAACAGCAGAATTCTGAGCAACGGAAGCAAGCCTGAGCCTGTGCCCGAGCGCGTGTCGCAGAAAGAAGAGGAGCGCAAGAAGCTGCAGGAGGAGATCATGAACAGCGTGAAAGGCTGCGGGAACTGCTCATGCTGAGTCCTGTCCAGACCTGCTTCAGAAACCACCTGCCAGCCTTTCAAACCATCCCGGAGATGTCCACCGCTGGTGAGTGGACTGCTAGAATATTATTGAGGGGATCTTTCCTCTTCTGGGACTTCTCTATGTACTCGCAGGCCAATGTGATGCCTTTATCTTCACGTTATCATGGTGATTTGTACTTGTTTTAAAAAGATGTGTCCACTTCATCCGGAACTCTTGTTTTTATTATGGGTTTGTATATATTACTAATGCAATATTTTTGATTCAAAGTGCAGAGAAGCACATTGTATAGAGCGCACATATCATCAGATAGAGATTTTGTCTTTCGAAGCTTGCTAGGTGGGGACCGTTTGGAATTGTGAACACTGGCACCATTGACGTCTCCAAGTTAACCAACATTAATTTATACCAAATCTAAGTGTGAATGTACATTTAACAACTTGTATTAAATAAACGATTTCATCGAGCGTCTGAGAACATGCTTTTATTTCAGGTCCTCATAATTGGCTTAATCTGTAATTGACTGGAATGTTTACTGAGACTTTTAGGATTTGTATATTCCGGCTGTATAGTGACAAGTCATTGTTTCATAGTATTCAGGGTTCACACGGTCATGGAAAACCTGGAAAACATGGCATTTTCCAGGCCTGGAAAAGTTTTGGAAAATCGGAAAAACCCACAAAGCTTTGGAAAAGTCATGGAAATTAGTTGAACAAATCTCTGTATACTTAAATATACTGTAGGTTAGTTGTCTAACCCATCTATGGCCAAACATATGCTCTCACATTATTATGCTGTGTTCACACCAGAAGCGGCAAGTGTGGATCAATCGCGCTATTCGCATGTAAATAGATGCGCAAACACTTCATTCGCACGTCAAATCCACTTCATTTGTCCGTCAAATTCACTTCACAACAGACGCGGATTCGTGTGATGGGCAGGGCTTCTGTCTGCCCAGTGACTCTAGAATCGAGAAGAAAACTGTTATTGTCATGCAGTGGGTAAACAGAGTGAATAGCTGGAGTGTTTGGGTGCGGAAGAACACCCAGCAGAAGCAGGAGTCATATAACAGACCAGCTGTATGTCCGTGTCCCTATGGGTCACTTCTGGGTCTAGTCACGGACAACGATCTGGCTGTTAGTGACCACTGATCTAGGCTATCTTTGCAACAACAACATAAAAAACCATTCGCTATGTTTTTGTGTTCGTTGAAACACTGACGGTAATGCACTGTGATTTGCATATTGCGCTGTTTCTCCTTCAGTTGCCATGCTAAAACCCACAGAAACTACACACACACACCCTGACACATGTGGAAACGTGATGCCAACAACAGATTTACATACTAAGAGGTAATTAGATAGGTTTTTGCAAGTGTAATGAGCGTGAACGATATTTGGACAAAGGCGGAACTGCTGTTGCAGTTGTTTTTATCAACAAACTAATATTAATAATGCATATTCTGAAACGCAGATTACAGGGTGCACCGAACCGTGGGAGGACAAAAGGACGATACGTTTTTCTTTTTACCGAGAACCCCTAGTTGCATCCCTAGTTCATATAGGTCTAGTATATGCAACGTGCTCAAATATTACCAGTTCCCAACCACAACAGTCACATTAAGTTAATATCTTATTGTAATAATTTAGTAAGTGTATTATGAATAAATTAAGCACGGTGGCTCAGTGGTTAACACTGTCGCCTCACAGCAAGAAGGTTGCTGGTTCGAGTCCTGGCTTCAGGGGCGGATTGGCCTTCTGGCAATTCTGGCAAACGCCAGAAGCACTGGCCCGTTTTTTAAAATATATTTATATATAAATATTTTTATGTTTTTTTAAATATATACAGTATGTCACAAAAGTGAGTACACCCCCCACATTTCTGCAAATATTTATTTATATCTTTTCATAGGACAACACTGCAGAAATGACTCTTTGACACAATGAAAAGGAGTCAGTATAAAGTTTGTTTAGCAGTGTAAATTTAGTGTCCCCACAAAATAACTAAAAATACAGCCAATAATAGCTGAACCCTTGGCAACAAAAGTGAGTATACCCCTTAGAAAAAAATTGAAAAGTTAATATTTTGTGTGACCACCATCATTTTCCAGCATGGCTTTAATTCTCTTGGACACGGAGTTGGCCAGAGCTTCACAGGTTGCCACTGGAATCCTCTTCCACTCCTCTATCACAACATCAGCAAGGTGGTGGACATTTGACACCTTGTGCTCCTCCACCTTCCTTTTCAGGATGCCCCAGAGGTGTTTTAAGGGGTTTAGGTCTGGAGACATGCTTGACCAGTCCATCACCTTTACCCTGAGCCCCTTTAGCAAGCCAGTGAGGTGTATTTGGGGTCATTATCATGCTGAAACACTGCTTTATGACCCTGTTTCCGGAAGAAGTGGATCATGCTCTGCTTTAGTATGTCACAGTACTTGTCAGAACTCATGTTTCCCTCATTGAATTGTAGCTTCCCAATGCCAGCAGCACTCATGCAGTCCCACATGATGACACTCCCACCACCATGTTTAATGATAGACAAGGCACACTTGTCTTTGTACTCCTCATCTGGTTGCCACCACACACGCTTGACACTATCTGAACCAAATAGGTTTATCTTGGTCTCATCAGACCACAGGACATGATACCAGTAATCCTGGTCCTTAGTTTGAATGTCTGCTGCAAATTGTTTGCGAGCTTTCTTGTGCATCGTCTTTAGAAGAGGCTTCCTTCGAGGACAACCATGCAGACCAATTTGGTGCAGTGTGCGGCGTACAGTCTGAGCACTGACAGGCTGACCTCCCATCCCTTCAATACCTGAAGCAATGCTGGAAGCACCCATCCGTCTGTTTTTCAAAGACAATCTTTGGATGTGACGCTTAGAACGTGCACTCAGCTTCCTTGGCTGACTATGGCGAGGCCTGTTCTGAGAAGAACCTGTCCTCTTAAAGCATTGAATGGCTTTGGCTGCAGCACAGTTTCAGAGTGTTGGCTATCTTCTTATAGCCTAGGCTTTATGCAAAGTAAAAATTTGCTTTTTCAGGTCTTCTGAGAGTTGTTTGTCATGAGATGCCATGTTGAACTTTCAGTGGCCAGGTTGACAGAGAGGAAAAGCTTTTATACCAAATTTAACTCACCTGCTATCTGGAAACACCTGAGACAGTGTAAAACTAATGAGTCACACACCACAGGGGAAGGAAAATGTCTAATTGTGCTCAATTTGTACATTTCACTTAGGGGTGTACTCACTTTTGTTGCCAGGGGTTCAGCTATTATTGGCTGTATTTTTAGTTATTTTGAGGGGACACTAAATTTACACTGCTAAACAAACTTTACACTGACTCCTTTTCATTATGTCAAAGAGTCATTTCTGCAGTGTTGTCCTATGAAAAGATATAAATAAATATTTGCAGAAATGTGAGGGGTGTACTCACTTTTGTGACATACTGTATATTGTTTTTACATGCAGGCAGCTTTTATCTCTTGCAAGATGTGAATATTATTATGATGATGATAAAAATAATAATAATAATGATGATAATAATAAATGTTAAGCATTTGGCCCAATCGGGGACGGTAAATATTAGCCCCTTTAAGAAGTCTACAGAACAAACCATCGTTATACAATAACTTTCCTTTTTACCCTAACCTGCCTAGTTAACTTAACTAACCTAGTTAATCTTTAAATCACTTTTAAGCTGTATAGAAGTGTCTTGATAAATATCTAGTAAAATATTATTTACTGTCATCATGGCAAAGGTAAAAGAAATCAGTTATAAAAAATTTGTTATTAAAATTGCTATGTTTAGAAATGTGTTAAAAAAATCTCTCCGTTAAACAGAAATTGAAGAAAAAAAAATCAGGAGGGCTAATAATTCAGGGGGGCTAATAATTCTGACTTTAACTGTATATGTACTATTTAACTATTATAAAGTTTATTTAGCAGTTTTATGCTTCTTTCCCAGCAAACGCCCAAGGGTCACACAACCTAATTTTTTAACACATAAAAAAAAGTCTGTAGGAAAGTTATAGTAATTACTTTTATGGACATTCATTCAATTTATCTCCTTTTTTATGCACTTTAAAAACAAATACATGGTTCCACACAATTCTTGCATGTTGTTCCAACACAAATCGATTTATTTACCTTTGTCGTTTTAGCCTACCCAATTCACCTATACCACATGTCTTTGGACTTGTGGGGGAAACCGGAGCACCCAGAGGAAACCCACGCAACCACGGGGAGAACATGCAAACTCCACACAGAAATGCCAACTGACCCAGCCGGGGCTCGAACCAGTGACCTTCTTGCTGTGAGGCGAACGTGCTACTCACTACGCCCCCGTGGCGCCCGCAAGATATTACTATTTATTTATATATTTACTTGCCTTACATAATATAAAGGCTGCGTGGCTACAGGACCTTCCTAAACCAGCGATGCACAAACATCCTGTAGTCTCCACTGATCCCTGCTTACTAAGTAGCCCCCACACTGAGTGCCATGGACTGCTCGACTGGCTGGGGTGCACGTTTGCTTTTAAAAAGAGGAAATCACCCTCACTGTGTTATAGAACACGGCTAACTTTCTCACTATGTAAATATTGGTAGGCCTCGGTACTTTTATAAGTCTTCATAAACGCTGCATCTACTCCTTGTGACAGGACAAAGTGATTAAAAATATCCCCGTGAGTTACCTCGGGCTCATATCGTCTACCCACATCAACGGTAACGATGGATGGGGCAATATGAAACCATCTGATCGTTGCAGGGGGGTTTCACTGTACTCCCAGCTCAAAACATTTACTGAACTAGCATTATATGCCATTTTTCTAAAATTATAGCCAACTACATACATATTACATATGTGATGATTTTCAGAATCAGTCATCTGATGTACTGTATCAGCATACCGGAAGTTGGATGACAAAATGCGGAAAAGCGAAGTGCTAAAAGTGGACAGGGCGGAATGAGGTCAATAGGCAATGTGTCTCAGTCCACCATTCTCCGATTCTTTTACAGCTCTCCCTCTCTTGCTGCAAACCAACAGCTTTGCTGTATCGGGCCTGACAGAATTGCAGGGATAAACATGCAACAAACACTGTGGATCAAGTAAACAAACGCATGACCTGTGCCGTGCACATGCGATCTCACCCTGTCAATGGATCACAGCTTGTCAGGTCTGCTTTGCCTTTGGAAAGCACCTGCTCTCGTGAATAATTAAGAAGCAGCGTCTTCTCATATGATAAGAAAACTCCGCTATGAATAATAATGAGAAACCTACGTGTCATCACTCCACTTGCAGTTTTGCGCTACATCACCGATTTTGATCCGCCACAAAAAATATTTTAAACCAGAAAGATGAAATTAGCTGACAAAAGCTCAAAGTTTTCCCCACAATTAAAGCTGACAGGTGCTAATGTTGTCTTAACTGATGCTCAACACACAAATCTGTTCAAATCTCAAAAAAGTACCCCAAGGTTTCTTGAACCTTTAGTAGCAAGTCATTTTTGAGTGTGCTTTCTAAATGTGAGATGCATCTCTCTTTTTTACCCATTTCACCTGTAAAGGAAAGCCTGCTTATTTATTATGCACATCTGAACAGAAGGCTTTTCCCACATCCAGCTCTCATTAACATTTCTGCAGTTTCCAGCATCATGTTTCTTGATTTTTATTTTTCAATATCGTGTTTGTCATTGACTCACAGCACAATAAAAACAGTAATTGTATCATAAGCTTGAGCATCTTTGTGACAGTTTATTAGACTTGATGAATTGATATCATATTTGTTCATCATAGATTGTGCCATTATGATACGGTTACGTGAGCTGTGATTGGGAAGCTGTGTGTAGGTGCGATGCTGCATTATATCACAGCAGATGTTCTGGGTTCAGTCAAATTGACCTGCAGGAATCTATATGTTTACAGAGCTGAAATGTGCTCTATGAATAATATATATTTTTATAAGTATCATTTCTTATAGAGAAAACTTTATAATAAAAAGACTTGGCATTGGTGAGAAGCGTATTAATCTTGGAAGCATGTGCTGCATCTTAAATGCCTGAAAAAATTTGCAAAGACCTTCTTGGATGTTATAGTGCATTGTGAAATGCATCATATTAAAGGATATATTACTTCACGCAGGTGAGTAGACTTGACAACCACGATCTTTAAAAAATTTAAAACTGCTTTTAGTCTAGCCGAAATAAAACAAATAAGACTTTCTCCAGAAGAACAAATATTATCAGACATACTGTGAAAATTTCCTTGTTCTGTTAAACATCATTTGGGAAATATTTCAAAAAGAAAAAAAAAATCAAAGGGGGGCTAATAATTCTGACTCTGTGTATATA
>CAIGQQ010004432.1:2954722-2974611 GCA_903798035.1 Danio albolineatus | reverse complement strand
ATATATATATATATATATAAAATAAAAATAAAACTCTACAGTTTATCAAAATGATTGTTATTGACACTCTAGTAGTTTGAAAGATTATGTATAAGAAATAATTTATAGATAAATAAGTCTTTTAATAAATGTCAAATAACAGATAATGTACTGCCAGTTTGTTACAAAGTTTTTGTACCATAATATACAACACCAAACCAGACAATATATCACTTTAAACTATTAAAAATGTCAATAAAAGTCACTTTTTCAAACTTTTTACAGTTAAAAGTGGTTGGAAAAAAGATCAAGGGCCCTTAATGCAATTCAAAAGCAAAGATAAATGAGGAAAAGTAAAACATGAAAACACAAATCGCAAAAAAAAAAAAAAAATAATAAATATATATATATTTATTTTTTTTAATGAAGACTTACATGCTGATATAACATGAAAAAAGAATTTTCATTGTGGTTCCAGAAGGAATTTAGGGACAAAACATGACAAATGTTCATTAAAATTATCATCTCTCTCTCGTAACAAAAATAAAAGTGAAATATAAATCTGCTTCAGCTTTCCATGGCTTTAGTGGAATCCAGAATAAGAGTGGAACATAATTAAGCCTTTAAATTTCACTTTAAATTGAATATACTAGTATCTGGCTATAGTGAAATATTATTTACCGTCATCGTGACAAAGACCCAAGAAATTATAGAAGATTAATCTTTTTTTTATTATTATTATTAATTATTACACGTTAGGATCAGTTAGAAGGGACCCAAATGCATAGCGAGCAGGAAGTGGAATTTATTAATAACCTGACAAGACTACAGTATGAGGTGAAGTAACAGTTCAAACAGTATGATATGCAGAGGTGGAGGTAGAAAAGGGGTGACAACTGGCGGGATGATGAAGCAAGGAACCAGAGGCACTTGGAGATGGCTTCAGGCTGCACAGTCTCCAAGCAAGACAACTCGCTGGCCAGTTTGGGAAGCAGGGGCAGGGCCTAAAAGAAGAAATAACTGGGTTTGGGAGGAACAAGATGATGGTGTATTTGATTGCGCTCCAGTGCACAGTGTGTTTTATTTTCAGTGCTGGCAGGTGACAAACAGTCCAAAGTGAAGAATATATACAAGTGTACAAAAACAAAAATCCAAAGTACCAATAAAACAACCAGACAGGAAAATAAAGGTGAAAGAAAAGAAAGATGAAGTGTTAGGCTACTAGCATTTGTACCAAAAAAATTAAAATAAATCTGTTATTTCTATATTTTTCTCTAGCATGTCAGGTTGAAATATCAATTTATATTTACAAACATTATTTTTGTCATTAATTGTAATTACACAGTTAGATTATCAAGTCTACCAAGTGTTTTAAATGTGAAATTTGTTCACACCAAATGTTGATTTGTATGTATACATTATACAGTATGTATACATTATCTTAGATAATGTTATCATTATATTCATTTTACAGCATTTTTACACAAGTGCCTATAGCTTTGAACAGTACTACTTTTGCAGGTAGGTACAGTATACACTACCGGACAAAAGTCTTGTCTCCTGTCCAAGTTTTAGGAACAGCAAATAATAACTTGATTTCTAGTTGATCATTTGGTATCAGAAATGGCTTATATGAAAGGAAAAGGCTTTTAGAATATGCTTATTATACCAAAATAAAATATGATCATGCTTTGATTTTTAATTATTGTATTAGGCCAGTAAGGTCTGACTTTGCTTAGACAGAAGTCTTGTCATTAAACAGAATATAAAGGTATATAATATAAAGAATATAGAATATAAAGGCATGGTGCAGTGAAAAAAAGAATTAATATTGTGTATGACTCCCATGAGCTTGGACGACTGCATCCACACATCTCTGCAATGACTCAAATAACTTATTGATAACGTCATCTGGAATGGCAAAGTAAGCATTTGTGTAGGACTCCCAGAGTTCAAGATCCTTTAGATTCATCTTCAATGCCTCCTCCTTCATCTTACACCAGACATGGTCAATAATATTCATGTGTGGTCACTGGGCTGGCCAATCCTGGAACACTTTGAACTTCTTTGCTTTCAGGAATTTTGATGTGGAGGCTGAAGTATGAGAAGGGGCACTATCCTGCTGAAGATTTTGCCCTCTCCTATGTTTTGTAATGTAATGGGCAGCACAAATGTCTTGATACCTCAGGCTGTTGATGTTGCCATCCACTCTGCAGATCTCTCGCACACCCCTATACTGAAAGTAATCCCAAACCATGATTTTTTCCTTCACCAAACTTGACTGATTTCTGTATGAATCTTACATACATGCAGGTTCCAATACTTTTGCAGTATTTGTGATGATTGGGATGCAATTCAACAGATAATTCATAAAAAAATATATACTTTCTGCCACTTTTTTCAAATGAACAATTAGAAGTCAAGTTATTACTGCGTATCCGTCTTAAATCTCTAGCTAAACTTTAGGCCTTAACAAGCCTTAAATCTACAGAAATATTGTGTTGCAGGTCTTAAATCTTTTTTCAACAGGTCTTAATTTTAATTTGTTCATGTATTGCTACCCAATCTGGCCATTACCGCCCAAAAAAATCACTAATAATAAAACTTTTTATTTTTTTAAATAGCATTAATTACTTTTCTTATAGTAACATTTGTATAAAAGTTCTCTGTTTATTTACTGCTGGGGATACTGACCCGACCTACATTTTCTATTTCTTTTCGGCTTAGTCCCTTTATTAATCTGGGGTCGCCACAGCGGAATGAACCGCCAACTTATCCAGCATTTGTTTTACGCAGCGGATGCCCTTCCAGCTGCAACCCATCTCTGGGAAACATCCAGACACACTCATACACTACGGACGATTTAGCCTACCCAATTCACCTATACCACATGTCTTTGGACTTGTGGGGGAAACCGGAGCACCCAGAGGAAACCCACGCATCCACGGGGAGAACATGCAAACTCCACACAGAAATGCCACCTGACCCAGCCAAGGCTCGAACCAGCGACCTTCTTGCTGTGAGGCGAATGTGCTACCCACTACGCCACCGTGGCGCCCCAAGTATGTTTTCTATTATTAAATTATTATTATTGCATTATTAAATGTATTAAATTTTAATATTTTTGGATTTGTCAAGTGAAAATCTTTTCCAACTGGGATGTTTGAAAAAAATACTCTTGGCATTTAGCACTGTATAAGTCTACAATTTAATTCATAATGGTCTTAAAGTCTTAAATTTAACTTGGTGAAATCTGCAGAAACCCTGTGTTATTGTTCCTCTTACAACTGGGGTGGACAACAAAACCGTCAGGTAGTGTATATACTGTATACGTGTATGAATATATCTTACAATACATCTGATTTGAAATGCTTCGTCTGTTGCTTTGGATAAAACCTTCTGCTAAATCATTAAATGTAATATTTTCAATGCCATGACGATATGCCGTTTTATGTAAGCGTCTTTCATCCAGCCTAGACTATTCTTGAATGTGCATCGGCCCATTAAAATGAGCTGAACTCTCCTTACGGTTGAGCCATTTAATCGGAACGTTCTCACTCGTACATTCAGTTGTTTTTCTGGAATGGAATCTGCAGGTTTTCCATTGTGGTGTCTCTGGGCGCATAAAAGCCTGATGAGGCCCCCCTCTCGGCTTTTGTGCGAGCAGCGCAAATAACACGTCCTGCTTTACGTCTGTTCAAGCTGTTCCCATTAACGTCCTCACTCCAGCATACATCCTGTGTCAGAAAAATAGTCAGCTGCTCTGGAATATATAGCACAGAGCGAATTATAGGCATATTCAAATTTCTCTAGCGTATTTTTGGTCAATTCTTAACATTAGCAGTTGAGATCTCCTGACATTCTAGAACCGGCTGAGTGCGTTCTTTGGGCTCCACTTAGACGTCTTAGCATGGCCGAGCTTTTATGTTGTTTGAAAGGAAATAAGAGGCTCTCAGCATCTACAAGTGCCTTAACTAGAGCGGCCTTCCTCAAATCCTGTTTGCGCTCAGCTGGGGGTTTGGGGGGGGACGTGACCAAGGCTAAACGTAAAATGTGCTTCAGCGTAACAGTCATTTTTGGCTTCTCATTAAAAGCAAGAAAAATGGTCTGCTTTTAGCTTCCCACTGCTCAGGGCATTGCAGAAGGCAAGTTTACTTGATAGTATTGCGTATTGTAATCAGGTGCTATTCATATGCTCAGCTGTTCGTTTAGTATTATGTATGCCTGAAATTGCATGTTCCTTTCAGAGGGTGGTTTAGCGAAGTCATATTTAAATACTGTTCAAATATTGGCACATTCAGTAAACAAAAAACATAGTGCACAAATACACTCAGCGGCCAATTTATTAGATACACCTTCAGTACTGCCTTAATCCTTCATGGCATAGATTCAACAGGGTACTGGATGTAATCCTTAGAGATTTTGGTCCATATTGACGTTATAGCATCACGCAGTTGCTGCAGATTTGTCGGCTGCACACCCATGATATGAATCTCCCGTTCCACCACATCCCAAAGGTGCTCTATTGAATGGACTGTGGAGGCCATTTAGTGTTCAGAAACCAGTCTGAAATGATTTGCGCTTTATGACATGGCACGATATCCTGCTGGAAGTAGTCAGCAACAATACTCAGGTAGGCTGTGGTGTTGACACGATGCTCAATTTGTACTAATGGGTCCAAAGTGTGCCAGGAAAATATCCCCCACACCTTTACACCACCACCACCAGCCTGAATCGTTGACATAAGGCAGGATCGATCCATCTTTTTATGTTGTTGATGACAAATTCTGACCCTAACATCCAAATGTTGCAGTATAAATCGAGATTCATCAGACCAGGCGACATTTTTCCAATTTTCTATTGGCCAATTTTGGTGAGCCTGTGTGAATTGTTTTCTGCTTTAAGCTGGCAAGAGTTCTACCCGGTGTAGTCTTCTGCTGCTGTAGCCCATCCGCCTCAAGGTTCGATGTGTTGTGCATTCAGAGATACATACCTTCTGCATATATTGATTGTTACGAGTGGTTATTTGAGTTACTGTTGCCTTTCTATCAGCTGGAACCAGTCTGGCCATTCTCTTCTGACCTCTGGCATCAACCAGGCATTTGCACCCAAAGAACTGCCATTCACTGGATATTTTTTTTTCTGACAATTTGCTGTAAACCTTAGAGATGGTTGTGCATGAAAATCTCAGTAGATCACCAGTTTCTAAAATACTCAGACCAGTCCGTCTAGCACCAACAACCATGGCACGTTCAAAGTCACTTAAATCACCTTTCTTCCCCATTCTGATGCTCGGTTTGAACTGCAGCAGATCGTCTTGACCATGTCTACATGCCTAAATGCATTGAGTTGCAGTGGCTAATTCACCTTTATTTTTATAGCGCTTTTACAATGTGGATTGTGTCAAAGCAGCTTCACATAGAAGGTTATAGTAAATTGAAAATGTCAGTTAAGTTATTAGCTAGTAAATTATTAGCTAGTATATAGCTGAGTTCAGTTCAGTTCAGTGTTGTTTAATATTCACTACTTAGAGTTCAAACACTGAAGAGTAATCCATCGGTGCGCAGCTCTAGCTGCAGTCTAGTCGCTGGAGACTGGAGAACTCGAGGGTCACAGGAATCCGTCTCTTGCTTGCTACTCCGCCAAGCAGCTGCTCAGGATACAGCGAGGTCCAGGGTTATGGAGCCTTGGGATCGTCTCGTCGCGGGTCTTGGATCGCATCCGTGGCGCTGCATAGTCTCTGGGGGCCTGGGGATGAGTATCCCCAGTGGAATAGAGAACAAAGAAAATAATTAGCGTAGCTGCAGTTCATAGTGTATATAAAGGGGATGCGTGGAGCACATTCATGCATCATACCGCTAAGTGATGTATTGAGTGTATGCTTTACTAAAAAGATAGGTCTTTAATCTAGTTTTGAACTGTGAGAGTGAGTCTGAGCCTCTGACATTATCAGGAAGGCTATTCCAGAGTTTAGGAGCCATAAATGCGAAGGCTCGACCCCCTTTATTTGATTTTGCTATTCTGGGTACTACTAGAAGCCCTGAGTTTTGAGATCTTAGAGAGCGGGTTGGATTGTAGCGAGACAGAAGGTTGGTTAGATAAACAGGAGCTAGATTATTTAATGCTTTATATGTAAGAAGTAATATTTTGAACTCAATACGAAACTTAACAGGCAGTCAGTGTAACGAGGATAAAATTGGGGTGATATGATCATATTTTCTAGACCTGGTAAGAACTCTGGCGGCTGCATTTTGTACTAGCTGAAGTTTGTTAATAGAGGATGCTGGGCAACCAGCGAGCAGAGCATTACAGTAATCCAGCCTGGAAGTCATAAAAGCATGAACTAGCTTTTCTGCATCTGAGATGGATAGCATACTTCGTAGCTTAGCAATATTTCTCAGATGAAAGAATGCAGTTTTTGTGATATGGGAGATATGGTTTTCAAAAGTTAATTTGCTGTCTAATATGACACCCAGATCTTTAACAGTAGAGCTAATGCTAACTCTGCATCCCTCTAGTTGCAGGTTGAGTTGTGAGATCTGCTGTGTACAGGATTTAGGTCCTATAAGTAATAGTTCAGTTTTGTCTGAGTTTAAGAGAAGGAAGTTGTTGGTCATCCAGTTTTTAACATCTTTAATACACTCAGTTAGTTTTGATAGTTTAGACGTCTCGTCAGGTTTAGTAGAAATATATAATTGAGTATCATCAGCATAACAGTGAAAGCTGATACCGTGTCTTCTAATAATGTCTCCCAGGGGCAGCATGTAAATTGTAAACAACAAAGGGCCTAAAACTGATCCTTGAGGCACCCCATACTTAACTGGCCTGACTTGTGAAGGTTGTCCATTAATATTCACAAACTGGTAACAATTAGTTAAGTATGACTTGAACCATTGTAAAGCCGTTCCCTGGACACCTGTAGAGTTTAAGCGATCTATGAGGATATTGTGGTCAATTGTGTCAAATGCGGCACTAAGATCTAGCAGGACTAACAGCGAGATGCACCCTTGGTCAGCAGCTAATAGTAAATCGTTGGTTATTTTCACTAATGCAGTTTCTGTACTGTGATGAGGCCTGAAACCTGACTGGAACACCTCAAAAACATTGTTCATCTGCAGAAAGGAGCATAATTGGGCAGAAACAACTTTTTCTAGTATTTTAGACATAAATGGAAGATTTGAAATAGGCCTATAATTAGCTAAGTTGCAGGGGTCCAGTTGTGGTTTCTTAATAATAGGCTTAATAACAGCGAGCTTGAAAGAGTTTGGAACATGTCCTAATGACAAAGAAGAGTTGATAACGTTAAGAAGAGGTTCTCCTATTACAGGTAGCAATTCTTTCAGTAATTTTGTTGGAATTGGGTCTAGCATACTCGTAGCTGATCATGGATGATTAGAAATTTGCCTTAACGAGCAGTTCCAAAAGTGTACCTAATAAAGTGGCTGGTGAGTGTATAATTTTCTTAGCAAGTTCATAAGTTCTTAACCTTCTGTCTTGCTAAAATCCAACCCGCTCTTTAAGATCTCAAAACTCAGGGCTTCTGGTAATACCCAGAATAGCAAAGTCAAGTAAAGGGGGTCGAGCCTTCTCATTTATGGCTCCTAAACTCTGGAATAGCCTTCCTGATAATGTCCGAGACTCAGACACTATGAACAGCAGCTACGCTAATTATTCTCTTTATTCTCTATTTCCACCTGGGGATAATCATCCCGAGGCCCCCAAAGACTATGCACCGCCACGGATGCGATCCAGACCCGCGACGAGACGATTCCAAGGCTCCATAATCCTGGACCTCGCTGTATCCTGAGCAGCTGCTTGGCGGAGTAGCAAGCAAGAGACGGATTCCTGTGACCCGACTGGAAGACTGGAATACTCTTCTGTGTTTGGACTCTAAGTAGTGAATATTAAACAACTCTGAACTGAACTGAACTCCAACATTAATAACTGAACTGACACTTTCAATTTACTTTAACCTTCTTTGTGAAGCTGCTTTGACACAATCTACATTGTAAAAGCGCTATACAAATAAAGGTGAATTAAATTGAATTAAATAATGACTAATTTCTTTTGTTGTTGCCATGATGACAGTACATAATATTTTAATAATCGAAAAAGAGGCTTATAATTTTGACCTGTAGTTTTTTTATATCAAATTTAAAACCTTTAATTCCAGCCAAATTAAAAATAATAAAATATTAAAAATATTAAAAGAAATGCTGTCTTGCTCTTTCAAAACATCACTGTGCATTTAAAAACATGAATACATGTCTTCAAAAAGACAGCACGTGTTTTAAAGCGACCTTTTAGCACCCAAACAGAACCGTTTTAACAGAACCATAAACCTTCCAAAGTGACTCCTTTACAATTTGCTCACGGAGTATGAATGGAGGCACCTTTGAGATTGTTACTGTAGTAGCAGCAATACTTGAACTAGGGTGAAAAAACAATTCCATTTTCCACGAGATTATTAACATGTTTCTCATCTTTCAAAAACACTACAACAGCCTTATTCCTTCTAGAGGCAGATACTGTATTTCCATGCCCTACTATTTTCGCTCATTGCTTCTACCATAAATACTTGATTCGATAAAACTTTACATCCATTCTTGATTCCCACACCTGAGAGAAGCACCATGGTTTTCCTTATCAAAGAAGGGATCGCTTAGGTATTGGTTTAAACCAAACATTCATTCATTCATTTTCTTGTCAGCTTAGTCCCTTTATTGCAGTTTTTCTTATATGTTTACACACAATTACTCATATTTCAGACACAATGACTACAACCTGTAACTGATGCACCAACCCCCTGAACCAATTCTGATAAACTACAAGCACAATTCCTGCTTTACACTCCAATTGCAAACTTAAAACACACTCTTTTCAAAACACTACACGCTCAGTTGTCAGTTGTCCTACTTTGCATACTAACTCATCACAAACACCTGTCACACATGTGACTTTATTCAGTAAATACGTCTGATGATGGTATATGTAGACCACATTATGTGCAGCTTTGTGTTGGTTGGGATGAACACTGCATACACTGTTTTTGAGGGAAAAATACAGTAAAATGTATTTGGTATCAAGTATTTGTGTGTTTTGTATAAAAACAATATTCTGATATATTTCACAGTGCACTTATGTAGGCCTCTGTGCTGTCTGTAGTAAGTGTAACACTGAACAAAAAAGGCTTACAGTAAGTCATTATGAAGAATGGAGAAGAAGTGGTCATAGTGTTGCACATCAGTGATCAACTGGTTCTTATAAATGTCTTTTCATGTGATGGTTTGTGTGTGTCATTTGTAAACAAAATACCATTTTGAGAAAAAAGTACATTGTTTTGAATATAAAGTTTCATTCTGCAGGAGAAATAAAGGGTTTTGCCCAATGTGTGTGTGTTTTTTGATTTGTGTGTAGAGTTCTGACAATATGAGGCATGCTTTCAGAAAATGTGTGTAAACAATTGCAAAAAACTGTTATCCGAGTTCACCACAGCGGAATGAACCGCCCTTAAACCAAACAATACATCAAAATATAATCATTTAAATCTTCAAACACAGCATTAAAGAAGAAGAGAGGCAAACAACAACAACAGAAGACCTAACCAAAACCCCAAAAAAGAATTCAACCTTGAAAGCAATTCAGTGTTGTTCTCACACCCCACACCACTCTTTCACCTCGCGCACAGAGAGAGAGAGAGAGAGAGTGAGAGTCATATTGGGTTTCTGCCAAATGACAGAACATCAGACCATATCCTCAAATTATGGCCCTTTAAATTACTCCAGACACAAAGTCATAATAAATCCAGGAGTCAAACAATAAACATGAACTGTCCGATTGATAACCGTGCAGCCGTCACTAATTAAACATCATTCATTCATTCATTTTCTTTTCAGTTTAGTCCCTTTATTAATCTTGGGTCACCACAGCGGAATGAACCGCCAACTTATCCAACACATGTTTTACACAGTGGATGCCCTTCCAGCTGCAACCCATCACTGGGAAACATCCATACACACTCATTCACACACATACACTACAGACAATTTAGCTTACCCAATTCACCTATACCGCATGTCTTTGGACTTGCAAACACGGGGAGAACATGCAAACTCCACAGAAGTGCTAATCGACCTAACTGAGGCTTAAGCCAGCGACCTTCTTGGTGTGAAGTAATTGTGCTACCTACGCCACCGTGACACCTAATTAAACATCACTTTCCCATAATCAGAAAGTGAAAGTAAAGCCCTGTTTTCATACTATTTGAACTCAAACTCAAACAAATCAATCTATGTTCCACTCTCATTCTGGATTTCACTAAAGCCATGAAAAGCTGGAGCAGATTTATATATTTTTAGTATTTATTTAAGAGAGAGAGATGATTTTTTTTTGAACATCTGTCATGTTTTGTCCCTTAATTCCTCCTGTAACCTCAATCTTGTCTTAAGTTTATCTAGAAGCTAGAGTGCTCCAAAACATATTGACATGATAGCATCACACAGTTGCTGCAGATTCAGATGCACATCCATGATGCAAATCTCCCGTTCCACCACATCCCAAAGGTGCATTGAGGTCTGGTGACTGTGGAGGCCATTTAAGTACAGTGAACCCATTGTCATGTTCAAGAAACCAGTCTGAGATAATTCATGCTTTATGAAATGGTGCGATATCCTGCTGGAAGTAGCCATGAGAATATGGGTACGCTGTGGTCATGGTGATGGACATCAAGTGATGGACATGGTCAACAACAATACTCAGATAAATTGTGGCATTGACATGATGCTCAATTTGTACTATTGGGCCCAAAGTGTGCAAAGAAGATATCCACCACACCATTACACCATCACCAGCAGCGTGAACTGTTGCAGGATGGATCTATGCTTTCATGTTGTTGATATACAAATTCTGACCCGACCATCCGAATGTCGCAGAAGAAATCGAGACCCATCAGACCAGGCAACGTTTCTCCAATCTTCTATTGTCCGATTTTGGTGAGCCTGTGTGAATTGTAGCCTTAGTTTCCTGTTCTTAGCTGACAGGAGAGGCACCCGGTGTGGTCTTCTGCTGCTGTAGCCCATCCGCCTCAAGGTTGGTTTATTTTAAGAGAGAGAGATGATTTTTTTTATGAACATTTGTCATATTTTGTCCCTTAACTCCTTCTGTAACCACAATAACTTGTCTTGAGTTTATCTAAAAGCTAGTCTGCTCTGAAACAAAGACAAATGTTGCATTTATGCAAATGCAAATGTTGCCAGATGTAGCTGACTGATTCCAGCCCAAAACCAAAAGGTTTTTTACCTGCACGATCAAATTCAAAACCGTCCAATCTGCAACACTGGTTCTTTTGCTCGCTGCTGTGTTTGTGGGCAGGGCCTGGGGTTTCAAAGTCTCTCGGGTTTGCACGCGCACAAATGGGTGGGGCTTAAGTTTCGTATCCACGTCATGCTGAAACGGCTAAAGACTCATTATAACAACGATTCATTCGAAGCATGATGAGTCGACTCTTTTATAGATGAATCAATAGTTTTAAACACTGTGCACTTTCAAATTTAAGCCTTAGATAGACATTTCACTTCACTTAGAGCTGTGTTATACACTGCATGCAAGCTCATTTACGAAAACCCATAATAGGGGCTCTTTAAACATTGGTCATTATCAGATTCCCTCTTGCAATATATTTAAGGCTAGAACAGTCATACCGACACTGTTAAACATTTATTTCATGCACAACACCTTGTGTTCGCTATGAAAGAAAAAAAAACGTATCAAATGTTTGTCGTAGGCTAATCATAACTCTAATTGTGATATGATCATTTAAATGATGTGCTCGCTGGTTTCACTTTTACTTCCATGGCTGTCGTCACTCTGAGAAAGGAAAAAACATGGAAATCATACATTGGCAAGTACGTGGGTGTCCTCTCGGCCGCAAATACAACGTTACATTAAGACAGAAATGACATTTTACGGTTGAATTGTACCTTATAAGTACAATGTGACACTTTTGACGTCATTTGCTGTCCTTGTTGCTTTGAAGACTTGTGTGCCTTTGGTTCTCTTCTGACCTTGAAAATGTAACTGGCTGAATCGATGAAAAGCTGATTTAATGTGTAGGGTGGAATCGAGATCGCGAACTTTTTTCCGCTTAATTGTGCAGCCCTTGTTGGTTCCTTTTTTTAAAGGTACCTTTTGTATTTTTCAAAGTACTTAAAATGCTTTAGGTACTAATATGTACAATCTAGGAACCCAATAATTTATAAAAAAAAAATTCAGACAGTTTAAGTGGCAATAATATTTTATCACCTTGCTTTAGATTTAATCACGCTACAACTACTACTTTTAAGTTTAGTAAGGACTTGTTTACTGCAGCTGATGATGGTAAGCTATTTTTCTTGATTTGTCCAAAGCTTTTGAATTAGTTGATAGATATTTACTTTTAGGCAAGCTTCATGCTATTGGTCTGTCTGAAAATTCTGTGGTTTAATGCATATTTGCATAACAGAAAACAATGTGTAGTATTAAATGGGTTTAACACAGATTTTTTGGTTCAGGAAAGAGGTGTTCCTCATGGTTCAATACTAGGACCACTTCTTTTCTCTATTTATGTTGATAATTTATTGTTAATTTTTAATAAATGTAGTATTCAACTTCATGCTGATGGCACCGTCATATACGGTTTAAGTCAGAATTATTCTCCCCGTTTATTTTTTCCCCAATTTCTGTTTAATGGAGAGAAGATTTTTAGTCAAGTTCAAGTTCAATTTTCAGACAGTCACAAGGGTGCACAAAGTGCTTTACAGGAAAGATACAAACAATCATTAAACATAATAAACAAATAAACAATAGGCACATAATGTAATAAAAGCATAAAAGATATAAAGTAGATTATACAAAAAAAGAAGATAACTGAAACAGATAATTAATTAAAAGATGCTACCACAGATGACCGCACTAAACAGGATTAAAAAACGAGACCGTTGGCCCCTCGAGGAACGGACTTGAGCTTCAAACGACCTAAAATAGATGAGTCTTTAATATAGACTTGAAATTTGTAGTGACGCAGCCATTTTTAATTCTAGCGGCAGCACGTTCCAAAGATGAGGAGTGGCTATAGCAAATGCAAGTTTACCCCTGCTTTTAAGGTAGGCCTTTGGGACTTTTGATAAAAACTGATCAGCGGAACGCAAGATCAGAAGTGTACTTCATTAAACAACTTATTTTGTTAACAAAATAAAATAAAAAAACATTTAGTATGTTATGCTTGTTGACTAAAAAGTAGGAATTTGTAGAAAATCACTACACTGTAAAAAATAAATCCATAAAATTTACCCTAAAAAACGGCATCTGTTGTATTTCACAGTTAAAAATACAGCACAAACCGTAAAAGTAAATTCTCAATTTTACAGTGATCTACTGTATTTCATTAATTTATAGAGGTAATATGTGTATTTTGATTTACCAACATTTACACATCTTTTGTTACACAGATATACTTTACCATTTTAACACAGCCATATGCAGATGGTGATGAGAGAGTTCCATAATGAACCAATGCTCATAGCAAACACATTTTTCCCACAAACATAAATGTGTATCAATGTATAAAAGCTGCTCAGTGTCATTCACAGCTACTAAACACCAGTAAGTCATGAAAAAAACAGTTTATCAATATTAGATGTAACATGAATCTCTGATGAACATAACTGATGGGAAAACATCTAAAAAGATCCATAGTAATGTCAACAAAAAGCATAAAGAGTGATGTGCCATGCAGGGAAATCTGGGAAAATCAATTTACGGTTATTCAACGTATATATTAAGGAAACAAACTGTTGTCACACCCTCGGCTGGTTCCACAACACACCACTCATGTGAACCATCACTCAAATACTAACAGTCCAGACCTGGTACCCCAATCATACACTCCCTTTAAAGTCTCACCTCCTCCATTCACTCACCGGCTGGAATCAACGTCTGATGGTCGTCCTCATTGGCTCTCCTGTGCTCTTCCGTGGATGTTCCCTCTCTTCTGTTTTCTCCTGTGCTGTTCCGTGACTGTTCCCTCTCTCCTGTTTTCTCCTGTGCTCTTCCGTGACTGTTGCCTCTCTCCTGTGTTCTCCTGTGCTCTTCCGTCCCCTCTCTTCTGTGGAAGCAAAGCAACCTGCTCAAGGGAAGTGTTCAACAGTGTGTTGGTGTTTACTGAAGAACAGAACTTGCCGTATTGAACTGTGTGTGAGATTACTCTCTGCTACGCCGCTCACCTGCTTCATGCTCAGCTGTTGTTGCTATACGCTTGAATAAATACCTTAACGATCTAATCTCCCTTTGTCTTCCTTGTGTGTACAGATTTTTTTTACTGTAGTATTTTTACAGTTTCTTATCGTTGAAATCACGGCCATATTTTACGTTGTATCTGACTCAATTAAAACACATAAAACATTATTAAATGGTTGGGGTTTTCGAATCTCCCGGGGCTGCGCGTGTACAAATGGACGGGGCTTATGTTTCGTGTTCACGTCATGCCGAAACGGCTAAAGACTCGAAAGCATGGCGATTTGTTTGAGGAACGATGAGTCGACTCTTTTATGGATGCATCAATAGTTTTAAACACTGTGCACTTTGAGATTTAAGCCTCAGCTGGACATTTCACTTCACTTAGAGCTGTGTTACACACTGCATACAAGCTCATTTTCAAAAACCCATAATAGGGGCTCTTAAATATATGTCAGTCATTTAATCCTCGTTTTGATGCCATGATCCCCATCATTTCCTTTTCTGTCCTTCTCGAAAGAACAATACAATCATACTGTAAAAAAAGAAACAATACAACTACACAGTAAACAATGAACCTAAAAAACTGAATTCAAAACGAAAGTCTTATTAGCTCGCTTAAACAATTTGTATTTTAGCACATGTTGACTTGAACAGGGTTTACTTGTCAGTTTGTGTAGTTTGCTCAGTTAATTCTCAAGTAAAATGAACAAAAAACTAAATAAAATTTCTAAATTAGCTGGGCTGATTCCTACTCGTTTTTTAATTGTGCCTTCAGTACAAACTGTGATGAAGAACAGCTTCCATTCCATTTCTTATAGAATATTTGGCAGCGTGTCACGCGCAAATTTGAAGTCATTTAATTGTGGAAGCGTTCGTACAGTATGTTGTGCTGGTTTATGATGGAAGGCCAAATGAACCTTACCATCCACAGATGTCCATGTCTATAGTGATGTGTGTGTGCTGCTTCCAAAGATCAGAGCTTAATGAGGACTATATTTCACTGTTTACCAGGATAATGTCTCTACGTAGGCTGGGAATAACACAATGGAAATGGAGGCAGCGGGAGAGCAACACTTATACAAACTGCAGCTTTGAACACTCGCCTCAAATATGCTGCTTTGCTCGGTAGCACAGGCTGAATTTCAGCGTTGTTATTTTTTTTAGATGAGCTTTTTTAAAAAATTATCACATAAAATGATTACAATAATAGCATAATAATAAAATTAACCAATAGGAATCTGATAGTAGCCTTACTTTAGGCATGTGTATCTATAGAAGGGGTGCTCAACCCTGTTCCTGGAGATCTACCTTCCTGCAGATTTCAGTTGCAACCCATATCAAACAAACCTGCCTGTAATTATCAAGTGCTGTTCAGGTCCTAATTAGTTGGTTCAGGTGTGTTTGATCAGGGCTAGAGGTAAACTGTGAAGGAAAGGTAGATCTCCAGGAACAGGGTTGAACACCATTGGTCTATAGTGCATGTTAGATTGAAATGCCATCTGACAAATGGCAAAAAAATGTATGATTTTAATAAAGAACACCCCCTTTTCTGAAAACAGCCTTATTTTACAACTCCTTTAGAGTTAAACAGTTGACTGTTACCATTTTTAGAATCCTTTCAGCCGATCTCCGGGTTTATGGGAACAATTTTAGCTTAGCTTAGCATAGATCATTGAATCGGATTAGACCATTAGCATCTCACTCAAAATGTTTAAAAAAGAGTTTCATAATTTTGTTATTTAAAGCTCGACTCTTCTGTAGTGTCTGTAGATGTATACTAAAATTATGTACTAAGAACATTTTCTATTTAGGTAAAATACTCAATGGTAATAATCAAAGAATTTTGCTACCATTATTGGGTACGTATACATGGAGACCAATACTCTGATTTTAATATGATTAAGACAATACTCTGATTGAGTCTACTGTGTAAACAGTGATTTTTGATTAATTTAATCCAACTAAAGTCATAATCAAACTAAACAGAAATTAAAATAAGACATGTGGAGTACGTTGATTTTAGTCGCATTACTGAAGTGCAGTACAGACATGTAAACACTGCAATCAAACTATTACCATTGTGTAGACTTTCACCGCATTTAGTGACAGGATAGCCTTAAAACACACCGCTGTTTGACACCATTCTCTGCACCTACCAACTCAGTAAAGGACCACAGACACCTGCATCTCAAAATGCAGAGGTTTTTTTTTCCCAATACGGCGTGCGGTATCAAATTCCAAATAACACTCCTCTAGCAGTTCATACTTGCATCCAATATCTCATTTGTCGTGTGGGGCACAAATGAAATGTTCCCGAATGAGAGTGAATGTGCTAAACTGCAGTTAATGTCGCCAATCAAAAATGAAACCACCAAAAATGACATGAAATATGTATAGCGTGGTGACGCATTGACATTAATCGAGTTATGTGCTATACCATGTTAAACAAGATCATGAAAGGAACATTCAAAAAGCAACTCATGTAAACACCTTCATCAAACTATTGTCTTACTCAGATTAAGGCAAATAATACGATAACTGTTGTCCATGTAAATGCAGTCATTGTCATGACAAATCGGGTCCCCCTAGAAATCAAGTCTCCTTTGAACTGTTCCTTTTAGTTCACTAGATATTTAATAGGCATAATTTGCAGTGCCTGATAACAATTCCTGTGAAATCATGTTTTAATTTTTATCATTTATAAAGCATTATAATGATATTTAATGTATTTTAAATGCTGTGTTTTATGAACCATGACTGCAGCAGGTGCAATTGTGTGATTCTAACTGGTTATGCAAGTGTAGGGCTTGGTTTTAGAGACTATTTTCAGGTGCTGTGTAATATCATTGCGCCTGATGCAGCCATGGTATGGCAGCAAAGTTTCTTGATTATTACGCCATGAGATTATGGTGGCGCAGTGAGTAGCACAATCGCCTCACAGAAAGAAGGTTGCAAGTACGAGCCTCGGCTGGGTCAGTTGGCAATTCTGTATGGAGTTTGCATGTTCTCCCCGTGCTCGTGTGGGTTTCCTCCGGGTGCTCCGGTTTCCCCCACAAGTCCAAAGACATATGGGAAAGGTGAATTAGGTAAGCTAACGTTGTCTGTAGTGTATGTTTTAATGAGTGTGTATGGATCTTTCCCAGTGATGAGTTGTAGCTGGAAGGGCATCCGCCGTGTAAAACATACGCTGGATAAGTTGGCGGTTCATTCCGCTGTGGCAACTCCAGATTAATAAATGGGCTAAGCTAAAAAGAAAATGAATGCACGAATGAGATTATAGTGACATCTGCCTTCTGTCTTAAATAAGTGTTCCTTTGGGAACAAAAGAGATGGTTTCACTTTATATTGCTACAAAGAAAACAAAACATAATCAAACAAATGAACAAATACAAGTATATTTATAAACAAAACCTATTATCAATACATTAAAAAGCAATGGTTTTATTTTTGATCAGTTCAATAGCCTACATTTGAGGTGAATAGAAGCTGGTTTCTTATATATATATATATTTTTTTTGAAAGTACGTTACCACAAAAGTGTCTTAACTTCTGTTATTATGTAGTTGTGTACATCAGACGATGAGTAATTGGCATTAGAAATATGACCTTGTCAGGTTATACTATATCTGTGTATATTCATTGTGATTGCAGTAACGTAAACATTTTGATAAAAGGAAAAAGGCAAACTTTTTGGCCTTTTCACCTGTAGCACCTCCCATTCACACACACGTCACGAGCCTGTGAGCACTGAGGGCGCGCGCACTCTCACGAGCCGGAGAGACGCGCGAGGGGAGCAGCGAGCGCGCTTACGAGACTGCGCCCATCACACCGAGATCCAGCAGCCCGAACAATGGCAGCATCCAGCACCTGATTTACAGATGGAGCCGTGCTGGAGCTGAAGAGTGCTGCTTTTAAACGACACGGTCCTGCTGTCATTGGAGATGGAGCGATAGAGGAAAGAGAATCAGCGGGCTGTTCTCCATCACTGACGGGAGGCGCGTCCACCTGCTCTCTGACTGGAGGCCCGGGATGCGCGAAAACATGCACAAGTGCCTCTAATAAAGGAAATTATTTTAACATTTAAGCTGGTATGTGGCGAAAAGCTCTCGGCGTGAAGAAATAATCACTATTTGGCAGCTTCAAGAGTGGGTAAGTGATCTGACGTGCTGTTTCGCGTGAGATACGAATGAAAACGTAACACTTTATCAATATGCACGCATTTCATGACTGCTTTTAAAGAGTGAACGTTGATATTAATTGATGTGATTAGGAGGTAATCGTAGTGTGTGTAGTAATGCGACTTTTGGCTTCGTTAAACCCTTCTCACTTCTGACACTTGTCTCGAAACCAGGTTTTTTTGGCATGTGTCGTAAGACATACTGTAGTGAGCTCCCTACATTGACAGCATTTTTGGAACATCATGATTTCAAGACCAGCTTACATAAACAGATTTCTGAAGGGACATCATGGTGTCAAACATATAGTGAGCATCCTACATTTACATCATATTTCAACATTACCTTTTTTTTACTAGAGTTGTTTTTACTGGAAGTCTAGTGTAAAAAACAAACTGTCAGCTTCATTTGGGCATCATGGAAGTGGACTGCTTACAAGGGATGCCTGTATGTCATAGTTTAAAACATTTGTGTGCAGATCTACAGAAAAAGCATTTTTGGTCATCTCTTATAGGGATAGTTCACGCACAATTTAAGATTTTAATTAAATTCATCTTCTGTTGAATATTTTGAGGCAACACAGTGGCTTAGTGGTTAGCACTGTTGCCTCACAGCATGAAGGTTGCCGGTTTGAGTCCCGTCTGTGTCAGGTGGCATTTCTGTGTGGAGTCCCCGTGTTGGCGTGGGTTTCTTCCAGATGCTCTGGTTTCCACCACAGTCCAAAGACATGCAGTATATGTGAATTAAATAAACTAAATTAGCTGTAGTATGTGAGTGTGTATTGATGTTTTCCAGTACTGGGTTGCAGCTGGAAGGGCATCCGCTGTGTAAAATGCTGGATAAGTTGGCGGTTCATTCCGCTGTGGCAACCCCTGATAAAGAAAGGGAATAAGCTGAAGAAAAAATGTTTCATATTTTGAAGAAACATGAAAACCTGTAACCATTGACTTACATAAAAGGAGGAACAAATACTACAGAAGTCAATGGTTACAAGTTTTTGGTTTTCTTCAAAATATTTTCTTTTGCATTCAACCGAAGAAAGAAACTCATAAAGGTTGAAGATGACAGTAAATGATGGCAGAATTTAAATTTTGGGGTGAATTATCCCTTTGTGATCAAATATATCATGTAAGTCTAGATAAGCCTACATTCCTGATTGTATCACCCATTATTGTTGTTTATTTATTTATTTATTTATTTACTAATAATATTTGATTTATTTACTTTGTTTTTTATTATTTATACTTATTTTTATTTTATAATTTATTTTATTTATTTATTTATTTTATTTATAATTAATATTTTTGTATAAAATTTTGCAGTTTTTTTTTCTTTTATTTTTTATTAGTATTTTATTATTATTACTTTTCTTTTTTACTATCTTTCATTAGGCAGTGTTAGGGTTTGTTGAAGTGGGTATATATATATATATATATATATATATATATATATATATATATATAT